>PVIH01005743.1:0-119878 GCA_004025045.1 Sigmodon hispidus | reverse complement strand
TATTTGCATTTTTCTACACACTTCCATCCAGTTATGCCAACACCATTTGTTAAATATACTATCTTTTTTCCATTGAATGTTTTGGGCCTCTTTGTCAAAGATCAGGTGTTCATAGGTTTTTGGGTTAATGTCTGGATCCTCAATTCTATTCCATTGGTCCACAAGTCTGTTTTTATGCCAGTACCAGGCTGTTTTTATTGCTGTAGCTCTATAGTATAGGTTGAAGTCAGGGATAGTGATACCTCCTGAGGTTCTTTTGTTGAGTAAAATTGTTTTGGCAATCCTGGCTTTCCTGTTATTCCAGTGTGTGTGTTTTAAAATCACTTTATTCACCCATCATCTTTATTTTACATTTGAAAAATTAGCATATTTTATTTTAATGTAACAATTATCACTAGAGAAAATTGCCCCAAATTATTAAATTACCTTAAATATTATGCAAAAATATTATTGGTGACTTTGGTTTTTTATCTTACTTTTTTATTATAAATAAAGTCATATTTTTTATCTGTGTATATCCTTGTTCAAGCTCCCTCTCAGTCTACTTTTGTATAGGACTCAGGATCACTTGACCAGGAGTATTGCGACAGGAGTGGTTAAACCAAGAAAATATCTCACAGGCTGGTTTACAGGCCGATGTGACAAAAGCAAATTAGATGGCCCTCTAAAGAATATGTGATAAGAGAGGATGGAGAGAGAGAGAGAGAGAGAGAGAGAGAGAGAGAGAGAGAGAGAGTGCCTAGCCTTCATTTGGGAGTTCTTTAAGTTAAAATCCCTGAAAACAATTGATGCTTTCATTCTCAAGGCAGGTGGCAGATTGTTTGTCCTCTCTTTTGAGTTTAGTATACTGGCTTTTGGATTGGACAGAGCACAGAAGAAGACCAAGCCTACAGAGAAACTATCATCAGGAGTTGTGACCACCCTACTTCAAAGGTGAAATGATCACTGCATTTGATAATTCAGTGTGACATGCAGGATGTGGCAACAATATATGTGTGGCACCGATTGACAGATATAGGCTTTGAGGAAAAGCAGTCCCAAGAGGTGAGATGATAACAAAAATCACCACAGTGCCTGAGTGGAGGTCTCCGAGCAAAGGACACTTCAGTATACCAGTTACACAGAGGTGGAGCTGCTGGATCCTGTGGTGTTCTATGTCTAGTTTGGCTGGGAAGCCTCTGTACCATTTTCCAGAGTGGCTGCTCCAATTTGCATTCCCATCAACAGTATGTAATTGTTTCTTTTCTCCATCTTTTTGCAGATACTCATCTTCTCTGAAGGAACATTTTATTACAGCATTGTTCAAAATGGCAAAGATATATAAGCTATAGATAATAGAAGGGCAGATAGATGAGAGATAGATAAAAGGCAGACAATATATGACAGATAGCTAATAGTGAATATATAGATATATAGATGATAGAGAGACAGACAAGCAGACAGATAGATGATAGATAGATATGCAGATAGCTAGATGATAGAGAAAAAGGAAAATTCTGATATCTGTAAAAATATAGATGAATCTGAATACTCTGCTAAGTGAAATAAGGCAGGCACAGAAAGACACGGGGAATGGAAGCCGAAGAAACCTCTTCTTACTTAATTTGTCTGGCCATAGTGTTTTATCAAAGCAATGTGAAAGTACCCAATACACATCTATTGCAGAAAATTGAATAAAGTATGAGATCCAAAACATATACACTAGAATGAATAAATAAAGTTATCAAGGTCACAAGGGTGATATAGAAATGATCAAATGTATAATTGAAGGGGAAAAGTGGCAGTGGAAACGCAGTCCATGTCATTTATTTATCACCAACTTATGAAACAGTCTGACATGAGATGTGAAAGGCCTGGAACACTTTGCTGAGAGAAAGCAGGGAGCCCCTTGATCCTATAGACACAGCTGTTCATGAGCTAGGAATTGGTTGTTGAGACATCTGCTCTTCACAAAGTGATTCCAGTTCACATCACAGCAGCTGCTTTTATGTCGAAATGAACTCAATGAAACCTGAAAGTCATATAGAAGTGTGAAAAGCCCATAACAGCTCTGAAAGACAACAAAAATTGGGTTTAACTTTCCTGCTTCTGAGACGTGTTATAAAGCTACAAGATCAGAACAGTGCCGTGGTGGTGGAGAAAAATCAATTGCAGATGCACAGGCTGCAAGTGTGCCCGCTTCTGTTACCATGGCCAAAAACTCAAAGGTGCTTCCTACAGATGTGGGGCACCTGCTCCTGCCTTGGTTTTCCTTCATGAACATGTTAGCTATCATTCCTCTCCAAATTTTTATTTTCAGTGACTTTGTATGTGGAGAATAAAAAGAAAATACCCTGCTTGTTAGAAGGTGTTTCAATTCGTTAAGGAAAGAAGGTAGAATCATACTTTGAAATGAGGATTAATCTGATGAGTTAATCTGTAATAAATTTCTGGCCCAGATTTTCCAGCCTCGCCTCGAGGTTCAGACCCATTCGCATCCCCACTGCCATTTATCACCAAATAATCACATAAAGGCTTATATTAATTTCATGCTAATTGGCCTATAGCTTAGGCATATAACTTGCTAACTCTTAACTCTTAAAGTAACCCATGATTCTTATCTTGTTTAGCCATTTGGTTTGGTACCTTTTCTCAGAGCAGCATTTCAACTTCTTTCCTCTACATCTGCTGGTGTCTCTCTGCTGTCTCTGGTGGCATCTCTTTCAGCATCTCTGCTCTAGAATGTGAGATGGGCACCCAAGGCTCCTATCTGATCTTCCAAGTAGCTGCACACCTATTTACAGATCCTTTCCATTCCCATCTTGCTTTCAGAAGAAAGAAGACAGATGCTTCAGACCAGAAATGCATTTGAATAGTGTTGTTCAAGCCTTAGGTTATGAGTCTTCACGTTTTTAAATTGTATATCATTCCAGGAAATGACACTATAGATCTAAGAGGTTGTTCATTTAGTCACACGTGACATTTATACATTTGTTTCAGTATATCAATAAATTGTACGAATTACAAAAGGGCCACACAAGTATTTTCTTTAAAGGTGAGATAAAGACAAGTATGTCTTATTCCCTGTCCTTACCTATGTCCATCCCTCACTGCAGATTTGCTTAAGTCCCCAGCCTCAAGAGGGGCCAGTTTGGATGGTGGCCTTGTGAATGCCTGCACTTCTGTAGCACTAACGAAGTATCTGAGGCTAGATAACTGGCTTTAAAAAAAATTACTAATCTTGGTAATAGTGCTAGAGACCCGAAAGTATGGTGTTAGCTTATGCTCAGCTGTACCTCACTGCATGTGACACCATGACAGGAGTGTGTTTGAAAGAGTGATTGCATGGCAAGACATGAAAGGTGGAGATGGTGAGGACAGTCTTGCTGCTTTACCACAACTTGCTCTTTTAAGAACAGAACTGCTGCTTTATTTGAAGAAAAATCATCACTAGATCCTCTAAAATGCTTACTTTATGTTTCTTGTCTCTATTGATTCTATGAAGTTTATACTGGGGAAGAGATTTTAATATAATAATGAATCAGTTATTCAGTTTTTCATTACTACGAAGAAACACCTGTGGCAGACTAGCTTTGGAAAAGGGTCTTTTCACAGTTCTGAAGGTTCAAGTGCATGACGCCAACTCTTGTGAAGATCTTGTGGTGACTAGTGGCAAACGCATGGGTGAGGGGAGGTAGTGACAGGGTGATATAGGAAGCCAGATCATAATGGGGTCAGCCTCAGGCCTTTTAGATACTTAATCTCATGAATTTTTGGAGATTCCATGATAGCTACCTTCATTTCTTTTATATGGATTTTCCTCAGTGACCGAAAGAAGTCATTCTAAGCTCCACTTCTTAAAGAACCATGTCTCCCCCCAACTAACACATGCGCGCGCGTGTGCACACACACACACACACACACACTGATTGCAACATTGGAGTCTAAGCTCCTAACACATTAGCCATTAGAAGACACACTCTCCTCACAACATCTAGCAAACTCTCGAAGGCCAGCAGGGAAAAGAACAAAAGATATTAGCAGTGGTACCCTGGGTTGAGGTGTGGCTGCAATGCCTTCCTGGCCAAAAAAAAAAAAAAAAAAAAAAAAAACCCACACTGGAAACATTTACAAGCTGAACAAAAAGTATATTCAGCTTGTAAAACTAGTTTTCATTATAAAGCAGGTGTAAAATATGACTGTATGGCCTCTTGTCTCCCCCCCCCCCCGCCTCTTGCCCACTCTTTACTTTCTCTCCTGTCCAGTTCTGACGTTGGCCTGGGCAGAGCTGGCACAACTCATCCGGCTGAGAGGAGGCAAAACTGAGATAGCCCAGCCAAGAAAAGTAGCACCAACTGGTGTGGACCGCATAATTACTAGTGTTCACATGCCTACCGGGCTTACTGCAAATAAGAAACCCAAGAGATGAGCATTTGAGTATCTATGCATTCAGCTGACTCCCTTGTTGAATTTTTAATTTTTAAAAAAATTGACATAATTATAGCTATCTACTGGGTGGGGTTCCCACACAAGTAGATGCTATAGAGTGATCAGATCAATGTACTTACCACATCCAGCTCTCTGAGGCTCTGATGTGCCTCTCTCTCTCTCTCTCTCTCTCTCTCTCTCTCTCTCTCTCTCTGTCTCTGTCTCTGTCTCTGTAACATGTAAAATTTTCCCTTAATATATTTAGCCACACTTTAAGACTGAGATTAGTCCCAATCATATGGAGACATTTCCCAAAAGAGGCTGAAAAGTAAGCATTTTTGACTTTTGCAGGCCTTAGGGTCTTAGTAGTAACCACTACATGCTACCCATAAAGCTAATGGGAAGGCTTAAAAAACATTGCACACAAATGGCCCCAGTCAATGTGATCTGAGAAAACATCAGATCTCAGATACCTTCACAGTACATTCTGCAACCTGAAAACAAGAATTAGGACATTAAGAAGTCCTAAACTATCAAGAGAGATACAACTAGTATTTTAATTCCAACATTTACATTCTACATAAAGTAGCAGCTGGTGCCCCAAGGCTCAACTTATAGCCTTGTGTTTTTAAATGCTATATGAAAGTTGTCTGTTAGCCTGCTTGTTTTTGTAATACACTTTCCTTGGAACACAGCCATGGCCTTGTGTTTGTGTATTGTCTGTAATCATTGGCAAAGGTAGAGTTCAACGGTTAGGACATAGCTGGATATATTTGCTTTTTTGCCTTTCAGTGAAAATATTTGCCAATTCCTGCCTTAGACAACTATCCTTGGGACCAGAGCTTGAAGAACAGTGTCCTGGAAGATAGCTATTGGCCCTCACTTTCTCCACGAGCCTGATAAAGGAGCCACTGTCTGGGTCTATTTGCCAATATAGCATACTCAGAAGGAAAGCAGACATGGACATAATAACAAAAACAAAGTTGATGGAGCCCCTGCAGCAAGTGTTCACCACTCAGCTGATGCTAGTTCCCGGAGCATCCCTTCTCCTTCTGTGGCCTAATTAGGGTGAAACTGCATCTGCCTTGGTAATAGCCACAGTTATCACCCCAAGTATATTAAATGCTCATGCAAATATTCATCAAATGTCAAGATATTTTTCATCCTATGACCTTTGAAAATTTATCAGATAACTTTTGAAGGAAGAGTCTCTTTTGAACATGTGAGCAAAAGTGAGATCACTGTAATTCCCAAAAGGAGATAATTACTAGAAACAGGTAATGAGAGCAGCTTCAGCCGGTGGCTGAGGAAGCAAAGGAGATCCAGGCTTGCAGTGTTTGGACCTTGGTGTAATGCTAGACTATAAGGCTGGATGGAACCTGGCGAGCATAAACCATGTGCCCTCTCTTTCTCCTGGATCCTTGTCATTCCATCCTTGACTGTGTCCTTCCCATCTGCTTCTTCCCCTCTGCTAGTGTCTGTTCATTCCTCATGCTGCCTTGTTGTCTCTCTTACATCAGAAGCTGTCCTCACTGCCATTGCTCCCTAGTCTTGGTGGAGCATGATGCCAGGCCAAGCAGCATGGAATGGCAAGTGGTTTACAGAGGATTCAAGTCACTGTTTACTCCCACTGAATCCACAGGACAGCTTATCCTGGTTAGATATGGTTATCTGGCTTCATTGGGAGATGTTTTCTTGGTTACCTAAAAATTATATCTTTTGCAGCCCAGAAAAAATGTCATGCTTTAACATTCTAAGGGGTCCTGATAGATGCACAGTCAAGTCCATTTCCTATGCCATATTTATTTAAGGTTATCATCTCTGTTATCTTAAGTGCCTTAGTTTTAGACATCACTAGACAAACCAGGTTAGGAGACAGTATATGACTGGAAATCATTAATGATGAGAATAAAGTGAATGAGGGCTGTAACTTCACTTTCTCTCAGGACCAGCTTGAAAGCCTCAGCCTTTCTCAAGAGCAAATTCTCATCCAGGGGTTGAAAACTTGGAGCCCATGGATGCTCAGTATTTGAATATGTTTGCCCTGGCACTTGTGCCCACATTGTCCAATGTCCATCAGTTTCCCATGTACAGTATTTCCATTCATGTGAGTGCACACACAAAAATCAAGAATCTGCTCACAATCTGAGCATATCTGAAAGCATGCTGGTAGGTCAGAGAAATAAGTCTGCAACTGTAGCCATTGGAAAGATGGGAAGTCAAATGGGAGAGAGAAAACAAGGGGGTGCCTGCCTCAGCAGAGGTGACTATCAGGAAGTGGTAAAGTGAGTGAAGGACCACACAGACAAAATTTTAGGCTCCATGGAAGCCCAAGGGGGGGTCCCATGCATTGTGAGAAGAGCATGGCCCATTGAATGCTTTTGAATGGAAAAAATGCATGCTAGTATTTCACTGGGGGAAGACACTAACTAGCTCAAAGTGACTCTCTGTGAAGACTTTTTGTCAGGCAAAGCCAGGAGATCACTTCCTGTTGGCATGCATGTAGCCAAGAAGGAACTTCCTGTTGTGACACTGCAAGACTAAAAGAGCCAGATCTTACAGTGTCAAAGGTGGCATGCCAAATAAATCCATTTTATTGGTAATGAAACTTAAGACATCACACATACTGGATGATTGCTGTAACAATGATCTGCATCCTAATCCTCAAAATAGAGTGTCAACAAGACTTGAATGCTTTGTTTAACCAAATGTCCTCAAAACCATGTTTTGCTCAGAACTTGTTAAAAACAGAAGCATGTCATCATGACTCAGGACCTTTCATTTTTAACAAAGCAGGAGGGCGGCTGTTCAAAGCACATTTCACAGTGAACCTGGACCTCTGTACCTTCTTTACAGACATTGTAGACTTCTTAAACATCTTTTGGCTTTAGTGCTGGTGTCAGAGTCCTTAACTGCTGCGGTGGCTCACAGTTGGTGCTATGGTTTAAAAAGTTTTAAAACCAAGGGAACATTATGCAAATGGAGTGGGTTTTTGAGCAGCAACAAAAGTCCCAAATAAATAGTTAAAAATGCATAAGCTCCTCTCTCCACTGAATTCATACACGACTTACGAGGATTTTGACATTAGAAGCTTCTACATCAGTAGAGAATTTCTCTCCCTTTGAATTAATCTATGTAAAATTGTGCAAAGAAAAAAAACCCAAACATGTAATTGTTTGAAAATGGATATCAGGTACAATTATATTTCTTGTCTAGCCCAATGTCCAAAAGAAGAAAAGGAAAGATTAAATTTGATATAACTCATCATTGTGGTTTTTATATTGCTCTGGAAGAAATCCCACTTGGATTTTATTTTAAAAGATCACATTTAACTTTTAGAAATGTGAAACAGATTAAAAGTCCATGTGCTGCCTATATAAAAACAATAAACCTGGGTGATACAAACAGATCAAGTAAGAATATTATTTTGCTGAAGTAAGTTAAATGTGTGCTATTTAACTTTGATAGTGGTGTCTTGGTATGCCCAGAGTGCAGAATGTAGAAGCATCCTCTCAAAATCTATGATTAAAATATTTAATTAAAGAATTTTACCTCATATCGACTTACCAAGTATGTACCACAATTGTACTCCACGTCCACACAGACCTAATTAACATCCTATTCTCTCATTTAGATGTAAAGCTGACCCAAAAGTGATCAATTGTGCCTTAATCCTCTCTCTCATCCTCTTCTTCCTCTCTGCTCTCCTGCCTTCCCCTCCATCTCCCTCCTCCCTGTATTTCTCTCCTCCTTCCTCTTCCTTTTGCTTCTTCTCCATCCCCTTTTCCCTTTCTTCCTCTCTCTTAACCCTTTCCTCCCTTAGAATGATCACTAATTTGACTGAGTGCACGGATCTCAATCAAATCTACCTAAAAGCAATCATTAGTAAATTCCAACCCTGCAGAGCTTGCCAACAAATACCGCAGAAGAAGACAGCACTGGTCTCAGGAAGGGACAGCTATTCGTCTCTGAAGCTGTCTATGCTTGACAAAGAGCTGACACAGATGAAGATGAGACCTTCCTGGGGTACCATGGTCCTGGGACTCTATACCAAGAGTATCATCATATTCCCTGAGCCATCTACAAGGAAGTGCAGTGCCAACAAAAACCAGAATGAAAATCCCATTTGCTGTCATGGTAGACACAAAATTCTGTCATTTAAGGGTTTGAAAATAAAACATTTCTTTTAACTCAAGAAGCAAAATGGGAAGGAAACAGTTTAAGCCATGACCCCTAAGCCTAAAGCTCCTAGGGTGTTAGAATGCAAAGGTGAAATATCACTGGGATGGTTGAATTGCCATCATGAAATGGGTCTTGGCTTAAAAAATCCCATGTCCTTCTTGCCATTTTATGATTGTAGCATTTAAATAGCTTTTTTGGACAGGGATATACTCAGAAACAAGACAGCATTGACAATGTTCTTAGGAATTCTAGAATTTTTTACCTTGATAAAGAAAGAACCCCATCACTTGGTTTGCTTCCTGCCTGATTCTCTTTTGAGTACATACATCTCTTCCCGGGGAAGTTTCCTTTTTTACTGCACAGCTTTTCTTCTCGTCCAGCAATCCTTGCCAACCCAGCTGTGCCCAAAAGTGGCTCTGGAGGATCAAACCTGCCCCCTAGTTTGAAAAAAATTGTTTGACTATGTGTATATAACAGTGAAGCAGAACCACTCTGGACCTTGCACTCTGACAATATCTGTGGCACCAGAATACATACAGGCTGTGGCATTGTCTGGTGCGAACAGTGACCCTCTGTCCATAAGAAAAATGGGTTGGGTCTATATATACCAGTGCTATACACATGATTCCCACCTTCTAGGATCCAGGGCTAATCTTACTAGTCAGTTTACTTCCAGACATTGTCTGAAGCACATGGTTTTCACTCTCTTATAATATAAAGAGAGCTAAGTGGTAGGTGCAGGGAAATGTTTAATTATTGATTCCCAGCAAACACCCAATCCAGGACTCAAAGTTTCTGATCATGATAAATGACCCTCTATGACAGATCTCAAAAGACCAGTGTGATAGCTCTGATGTGGAAGATGGAGGACATGCCCATTGGTTAGACGCAAATGCTTCCCCAAACCCTGGGACTTGTTAGTCAGAATTAACCAGCAAAAAAAGCTAGATGTGGGAAGTTTGACTCAACTAGGGGTAGGTCTGACATTTCTCAACCTAAAGATCTCTTGCAAGGTCTGCTATGGACAAGGAGAACCAGGCTGATGGTATAAGTCAGTATTCTCTACACAGGGAGGTTTGGTTTTGGGGCATAGGATGTGAGACCAGGAGGAAATGAATACTGTGATAGGAAGACTCAAAAGATACCAGCACTTCACCCAGGTGACACAGGGAAATTGTGCTTTGGAATCCAACTAGCCCTCTGACAGCTACTGAATGTAGAAAGGAAACAAGATGTCTCCTTGGGGTCCTCACTTTCCTAGACAATCTTTCTCAACCCAATTGGATTTCAGATCTCTTTATACCATTAAAAATTATTAAGCACCTCCTAAGTGGTTTTTTTTTTTTTGGTGTGTGTGTGTGTGTGTGTGTGTGTGTGTATGTGTGTGTGTGTGTGTAGGCAGAATATTCTTTCCACCTGCTAGTTCCCAAATAATCAACATGAAGACTTAGTATTAATTATAATTGCTTGGCCTATGGTTCAGGATTATTAAAAACTGGCTCTTACAACTTAAATCAACTCCCTTCTAGTAATCTACATTCTGCCATAAGACTCATGGCATTTACCTTTCCAACATGTCTTGCTTCCTCTTACTCTGGATAAGGGCTCCTCTGACTCTGCCCTTCTTTCTAGCCTCCTCTGTCTGTGCCTGGCTGTCCCACTTATACTTCCTACCTAGGTACCAGATCCGAGTGTCAAGCCTTCACAGTGTACAAAATGATTATTCCACAGCACACATGTGGATATATACATGACATAAAATAATCATTTCCCAAAGGAAAAAAATTGATAACAAAAGTACCCCTGCTTTACATACTTGCAAGACTGTTTCATGCCTGGCTTAATGGAAAACAGTGGCATTCTCACTTAAGCCTTTACATCCAATATTTTGTGATGTTTTACTTCAAGCTTGACCAAAAGCTTCGACCTTATACGCTGATAAATATGTGACTGGTGCAAAAAAAATTCAAAAATCTTTTCACATGACCAGGTGACCATGGGACATCAACACAGCACATCACAAATGTACCAGTAGTTTCTTCAAGATTAGTTCTGCAAGGTGGTTTCTGAGAGTGTCTCAGGGCTTTGCTCTCCGCTACTGTTCTCTGAACAATGAAGTCTCCTGGGTAGGAGGTACAAGGCCCTGAGTTCAGTTCCTAAGGAAGGGATGGAGGGTTGTAGACAGAGATAAAGGGGGAGGGGGGGAGAGAGAGAGAGAGAGAGAGAGAGAGAGAGAGAGAGAGAGAGAGAGAGAGAGAGAGAGAGAAATCCACTGAGCTAAACAGATTTCCCAAATGACAGGGCAGTTTCATGTTTCATTAGGGTCATAAAAGGCAGCTTTTCTCATCACTTTCACTGACCTCATCACGAAAGTCTTCTATGTTAGGAAGCTGTAAAGCTTAGTTATGGATAAAAGATTTTCCAAAACTCTAGTAACAGAATACATGTGACATGAAAGCAGATGGATGGGTATCAGGAGGAGGAAGAGGACCAGCAGGAGTGCCGATGAGGAGAGAGGATAGAGAAGACTGACACAGCAAAGCTCAAGGTTTGTGGGAAGATGCCGTGATGAAAGCCATGTCTTTGCATTCTAATTTAAAAAGCAAAATTGAAAAAGAATTTTCAAAAAGCACAAGCAGATAGAATGCCCTTCTCTAACTCTGTTTCAGAACTTTATTGCCCTCTACCTTGAAGATGCTTCAGGGAGGCTGAGAAACATACCTTCATCCTACCTGAGCATCTTAGAAAGCATCATTAGTCACTTGGGTTAGGGCAGAAGAATTAAATAATAAAATATAATTTTCCCTCCCAAACTGATAGTTGACCACTGGCATCAAATACAGCTAATGTTTCTTAAAGAAACAGATTTATTTTCTTTATTATTGAAAAATAATATTTATTTATATTAATATCAATGGATATATTGATTAACATATGTATATATATTAATATAAATATAACAATATATCCTCATACCTAAATGGTCACAATGCTCCATGAAAAAGCATCTGACATCTTGAGGAATGTCTCAGAGGTACTGACTCTGGGGCTGATCATTGTCCTCAGGGATGAGGTAGACATACCACTCACCTTCTGTTGATCATCCCTTAACACTGAACATTTAGATTTCTGTTTTGAGATGTGGAAAGCACTATTGTTCATTGTATTCACTCTTTGTCTCACAGAAATACAGAACTTTTCCTGCTCAAACCATATGGAGCCCACACTCATCCCAGTTCTCTGGACCCAGGCTAACCACTAGTCTACTTTCAATATTCACAGAAGAAGACACCACATGCTTGTCCTTGTATGTCTGACATACTTGACTAATATACTGTCCCGAGCTCCATCCATCTTGTGACAAGCAGTAATATTTCATGGCTTTTATAAATTGTAGAATAGTGTTCCAGTCTGTACGAATTTCATTCTCCCAGATCACCCAGTGATGATTCAGTATACTGGGTTTACTGAATCTGTAAACCTTAACTGTGTCTGGTTAAGTTTTGTCAACCTTGCATAAACTACAGTTATCTGGGAAAATGGGGTGTCAGATGAGAAAATGCCTCCAGCAGATTGGCCTATGCACAAGTCTGAAGGGCATTTTCTTGATTAGTGATGATGTATGAGGGTCCAGACCACAGGGTAGCAGTACCACCTACCCTGGGCAGGTGGTCTTAGAGGGTATAAGGAAACAGGCTGAGTAAGTCATGGGGAGCAAGCCAGTAAACAGTATTTCTCCATGGTCTCAGATTTAGTTCTCGCCTCCAGGTTCTGGACCTGAGTTCTTGACCCAACTTTTCTTCATGAAAAACTGTAAGTTCCCTGGGGCTACTGGGGAGGCCCGGAGACAGCAGCTCCAGCAGAGGCAGCCCTTGTTAGAGGCATGTGATGCACTGCGCCAGGACCTCGCCACCCACGGCATCAATGTTAAGGACAGAGGCAGTACAACCTCCACCTGGGAGCTGCTGGACCCAAGGACAAAACGCCAGAGTCCTGGAATTTGAGGATGAGGCAGGTGAAGTCCCACATGCCAAGGTGCCTGCTTCTTTGTGATGAAAACTTTATATTAAAGTTACCAATTGTGGCTGTTTAGCCGACAGTAAAGTGAGCCTGTGCTGCCCCCCCCCCAAAAAAAAGAAAAACTGTAAGTTATGAGATGAAATAAAGCCTGTTCTCCTAAGTCACTTGTGGTCATGGTCTTTAACACAGCAAATCAGGTGAACTAAGGCAGCTGATGACTTCTCACTATCTTGCTTCTATTTCCTCCCAGTGCATGCTGGGAAATAGGATGAATGGACTGCTGAGACTTTCTTAAGTGAGATCAATGTCTGTCTGCTGGTGGGCTTCCCACTACAGGGGCATTGAGATTGCCTGGCTGCTGCTGACTGGCTACCACTGTGGCGCCTCTGCACGGTGGTCAGGGAAGAGTATCTAGATTCACATCTCTTGCAGGACACACTGTGTCACTGTCACAGGTTAGCTAACAGGAGTAAGAGGTAGCCCCACCCTATGGCAGAGCCTGGGCCGCATGGGAAGCTGGGCTCCTACACAAAGGCTGCTAATTTAACCTAGATACACATCCCTTACATGTGGGAGTAAAACATACACATTTTTATGAAATGGAGAAGTTGGAACAAAATGATCTCATGGGTTGGGGATTTCTCATTACTATATTGGGAATTTGACCACTCCATGATGGAGTGTGTGTTTTTGCTCTGTTTGGTTATTTTAGACCTTGGAACCCTTCAAAATGAAGAAAGCTTAGCATGAGATCCATACCACATCTCACTGGATAATTTGCCTCATAGACACTGTGAGCAGAGACCCCTAAGTTACATAGAGTCCCACCAAGGGCACCATGACTTTTTTCTCTATGTCAAGTGAAGAACAGCAGTAACTGTGCCGAAGAACACTGACTGCTACAACTCCTGATCCAGCTTCAGGGCACTCTATACGGTGCCTGAGGAACAAGCCCCTTCAGGGCCAGCTACTGTTAGTCACTTGTTAAAGAGACTTTTACTAACATCTTCCATTTTTAATGTCATACAGGAAAGAATTTCATATTTTTCTGCTGTCATATACTAATAAACAGAAGGAAAATTCCACCTCGAAATATGTGTTCCAATGCCAAGAAACTGAAGTGCCTGAGTGCTTAATGACCCCAGCATAAATCACCAGTCAAGGTTATGAAAGTTGCGGGTTTATCAGAGGGAGCGGCAGATAAAGCGTCTGGATGGTTGCTGCTTGTCTGAAACAAGTCATGATTTTCATGCCCTACCTTGCCAAGCTAAGGCTGCTAAGTGGACCAGCCTAAATATTTCTAAGTGTCAGGCAGCAAGCAGAAAGGCAAGGCTTGCAATGGGAGCAGAGCCTTTTCCTGCAGAGAATGGACCTGTTCTCTGGCCTGCTCTTGGCTAAGCACCAGTTTCCCCGAGGCTCCTGTAGGGAGCTCCGACAGACCTTCCCATTGATGTGTATCCAGACTGGTTCTGGACAGACACCTAGGTTTACAGAATCCATATTCCGAACACACAATGACAAGCATATATCTAAATCTGTAACCCAGCTCACATGAGAAGAGACAGAGATCTGTTTACTTCTAATAAAATATGTGAGAGTGTATCAAGGCAGTTAGCTGAACCAAACAGGATAAAGCCAGCTTACAGTGTCTTAAAAAGCCTAGCTGGGTACAGTAGATTACACTTGCAGTCTCAGTACTTGGGGCTAACACAGGAAGGTCAGAAGCTTCTAGGGCACCCTGAACTACATAGCAAGGCCCTGTCTGCAAACAAAAGAGGTGGTTTATTTTTTGACAGGATAACAGCTTTGTTGACATCTCTGAACTTCCTTCAGCTTTCCGCTTCCAGTTCTAAGACAGTCCTGGTTCCTCCAAACTTGCTACCAAAACTCAAACAGGCTGAGGAAAAAAGGCTCCTCCAGGTATATCTGCCCTTCAATCAGGAAAGGAAGTATTGCCAGAGATTCACAGGCAGGCTTATGCTTTTCTCTCATTAGTTTGAACCATGGCATGTTTGTTGCTGTGTCCTGTGTCTGTTCTAGTTATAATGGAAGCTAGGAAAGTGTGTGGTGTGATGTGGTGGTGGTGGTGGTGGTGGTGTGTGTGTGTGTGTTGTGAGAATTGGGTGGGAGCACTATGCAGCAGTGGCAGTAAGTCATAGTCTTCAGGAAAACATCAGTCACAGAACAGATATTCAGAACACCCACAATCACCAAAACTGATGAGGAAGGGAATTTGAACAGTAATTTCTGATTAAGTCACTAAGGAAGTCCTTATTATTCCCCGGACATCAAGGCTTGTTCAGTTCTTGTGGTGGGGGGGGGAATTCCTGCTGTTTGTCACAGGTTCCTATCCATTGGCAAAGAATGGGCAAGAACAAACACAAGTTAATCAGGAGTCTCCTGTCTTTGCTTCCTACCCCGACATCACTTTGCCATCTGCCTGCTCTCAAGAAATGCTGAGCCCTGGAGGGAGGCTAAACCCAGTGAACACTGAAAGATGGGGCTCCAGAGACATTCCCGAATCTGGATTTGTTTTCCCTGCCCTGCTGATAGAGAGTTGGAAGAAAACAGCATTTGTAATTCACTCTAAGGGAAAAGGCAATGAGAGAAACATCCCACCAGTCTCCAGGGGTGATCCTGAGGGGAGCAAGATAGAGGGATGACATAGACCACAAAATAGCTAAGAGTGGAAAAACAGCACATTGGAGGCTGAGGCTGGAAGGGTGAGTCAGATTAAGAGGAGTGGCTGCTTTTACAGAGGATCCATGTTTGATTCCCAGTACCCACATGGTGGCTCACAACCATCTGTAACTCAAGCCCAGAAAATATGATGCCCTTTCTAAACTCAGCACACTGAGAACACAGGTGATGCACAGGCATACATGTAGGCAAAACACTGTACATATAAAGTAAGGAGATATTTTTTTAAAATGTAAGGAAATATCAGAGACTGGGGATAGAGCAGTCACATATTCTTCCCTCAGGTAAAATCCTGAATCACCAATGTGTTGGAATTGCCAATATATTGGACCTTTGAACTGACTTGGGGATATGGTAGCCAGAGTGAGTGCCTATGGTCCTTGTTACTAGCCAATGACACTTGGTAAGTTCCCCCAGGTACTGTCACTAAACAAAGCATGTGGCCTTGTTCACAGAGTTTATATTCTGCCCCCAGACAAAGCCCAGCAGAAGCAGAAGCCACACCTCAAATTCTGAAATGGCTCCAGGAAACAATGGGATCCCTTTAGCATGTGCCACGAGTCCCAGACCCTAAGAGGAAGCAGCCCTCTGAGTAGAGTTATGACTAGTCTCCCATGGCTAGGAGTCAACAAGACCGGCATGATAGGAAGTTCAGCATCTCCATCCACAGGCTGGCTCACAGAAAGCAAGAGCACTCAGATGACCCTATTATTATTTTACCCTCTGTTCTTCCTCCAACTCAAAGCTGCTGTGTCTTGAAACCTTTATTACATTATACATCATGTAATTTGTTAAATGCTTATACCTAACAGATTCATTTTCCCCCTTAAAATGTTATAATAGTGTACACGAATATGTGTACAAAGGCTATCATTATACTGCTTGGATTATTGTAATTATTTAATTACCACATGTACTGTTTATGGGATGTCTATTAATATGTAAAGCTCTTGGGGTGGGGAGTCAGTCTTACAGCACCCAGGACCATCTAAGATAACATGCCGCTGGCTTGCGCGCTGTGGTCATGTGACTGAATACCTGGCATCACACTGCTGTACCATTATCGGCAGGGTTCTTTGGAAGATTCTTAGTTATGAAGCCTTTACCATGTACTATAGATTAGACTGGGAATGTTCTCCAATGAGTCAAAACTTGGTCTTGAGCTTGGTTCTATTGGGAGATGGGAGGACTTTTAAGAGATGGAGCCTTATGAGGCCTTCAGGTTACTAGGGGTGTGACTTCAAAGGAGACGGTAGACACTGGTCTCTTAATCCTTCTCTTTCCCACCTGACCATAAGATAAAAAGTGATCTTCTTCAGATGCTCCCACCATGCTGTTTGGGTAAATGTGGCCATTTACCCAAAACAGTGTGGTCGGTCAGTAGTAGACAGAAATCTCTAATGCTTGTAGTTCAAAAATAAATAAAAAGTACATGCTACCTTCTTAAGTTGATGGATCGCAAATCTCTATTACAGTAGCAGAGAGCCAAGCAGCACTACTTCAAATCCTGAACTTCCACAGGGCCATCACTAACACTCCCAGCTAGTGACACTCTATAGGCATGAGCTTTCTACAGAAAATCTTCAATGCATCTGAGAGTATAAGACTTTCCAAGTACAAGAACTAGGCAGGATGGTGTGTGTGTTCTATTTAACTGGTAGACAAATACAGGAAAGAGAAATGCAAAAGTTAATCCTCTTTTACAACCCTGAGCTCATTGTTTAGTATGAGTTTTGATATATATAAGGACTATCTCACACACACACACACACACACACACAAGCCACAACAAACCATACACAGGATCCCACACTCTAAAACTCTGGGGATCCATACAATATTTCTATATCCAGAAATATAAAATGCTAGCTTCTAAGCCAAGCAATAGTTTTGAATGTTGAGTGAATTTTTTGTCCTTGAAGAAATTGTAGTGAATATCAGAAGCTGAGATGCACACAGTGAAGCAAACACATATAATGGACAAACCCAAGGAAGCAAAATTCTTAGCCAGCAGTAGAAAATCCACCCAAATTAAATCAGCAACTCATCCAGCCCAGGGAAATTTCAGACAAGGTCCTTTACAAACAGAAACTTGTAAGAAACCATCTCCGTCCTTGTCTCTGTTGGCCTAGGGTGACTCTTGATGGGATCTTCAGCTCTACTCAAGGCATGGCTGCAGCAGAGGAGTAATAGAAAGGCTTTAGCAGGCCCAGGCATAACAAACACAGGCCTGAACACAGAAAACATGCAGTCAACAGCTTTTGCCCTTTACTCTTCTCTCCTTTTTTCTAAGCCATTAAATTATACTCCTACAGCTAGCCACCAAGGTCTATTACTTTATTTGACCATTGTGTTGTGCCTGACTCATTCCTGAGTGATCACCAAGGACCAACTACCAAAACATCAAAGTCTAACTATCAAAATTCACTATCTTGATTAACCTAGGTAGAATACCCAGTCAGAACTTAGCAACACATTCTAGTTCATGCTAACATAGGCCTCCCCCTCTCCCTCTTAAAATTAACACTTACAAAGTTATTTGATGCTGTTTCTTACCAATTCAGATTCATCCACGATATCTCTTTGCCTTAATTACTAAAGGATCTCATTGTGTTTGGTTTGTGCATAAAAACTGGTGTTTGGCTGTGATCTGTGCCTAATCTTGGGGTCCAGAAGTGAGCATCTCTTAGTACACAGTTCCCTTCAGCAAGGACATCTGGATGCTGCAGCCCTACAGTTTCTGGCATCTCCAGCATCTGGAACCCCAGCACATCACTAGGAGCCTCCTCCAGATTCATATATTTTTGATAATTCATTTTGCTTCATTGTAGGGTTTGGAAATGGAATCCTTAAGAGCTGATTAGGCCATTAAAAGAGATTAATGTTTTTCTCCTGGGAGTTCTGTCTTGGGACTAGAACAGCTCTCTATTTTGTCTCTCCACATGTGCTCATGTGCCTTTCTGCTGTCCACTAGGAGTTCAGGTAACTCGAGGTCCTTACAAGGGATATACTTTCCAACTTCCTTGTTCTAGAACCCTGAGCAAATGTAAACTTTCAGTCTTTATACACCATCAGACTTGGGTATGTGATAGTACAGAAAATAGACTGGAACATGGATTATTCCATAAAACTCAGTGTCTTATAATTCAGCCTGTGTGTCCCTACAACAGTCCAAAAAATCAGGAAACACACCAAATTCCCTACTCAGACTAAATTACATGCTATTCAATTATCTGAGGTTTGAATGTCTTCTTAGTGATCTATTTGTTTAATTTGTTTGAGCTGTTTCCTCCACAGCTTTATTGTAGTACAAGTAATACAACTTGTATACATGTAATGTATAGAATGTGATGACTGGCTTTAGAGTCTTACACATTATAAAATGTTTACTACGTTTAAATGAATCAATGCACTTAATATCACCCACAGTTGCATGTGCATGCAAAATGGACACTTAGATCAATGTCACTCCCTGTCAGTGGAGGAGCAGGTATATACTGACCTTTTTCTCTCTTGCTGTCACAGCTTGCCTTAAGCACAAATACTGCATTTACCCCATGGGGCTTAATCCAAACTACTCTTTAAATGTCTTCAGTGACATCCTTACTTAGCACTACCCTGAGCTTTGGCTCACCTTGAACTGGGAGCACTCATGCATCCCATTCACCTCAATTATGAATGTTCTTGACCATGTCACTCTGGCCTTCTGCAAGTGCCCTCTAAAACTGAGCTCAACACGGGCCCTTCCTAGGTTACTGCCTCCTTCCTCTAAGGTTTTGTGTGTGTGTGTGTGTGTGTGTGTGTGTGTGTGTGTGTGTGTGTGTGTGTGTGATTATATTGGTAGCACATCACCACTGTAAAGCTGTCTCAGAAACTCTGGCCAGAGGATGGCAATTCTTTCTGAGCTAGTTATTACTCAGGGATCCTCTGGAAAGAGCTCAGAAAAGCCCAAGAATCAGAAGAATCAACGGGCTGAGGTAAGAGGCCAAGTCAGCCCTCAGGCATTTGACCTTGTGGTCTCACACAACTGGAGGTTTCTGAAGTTGTCTGAGACCACTGAGCCGGGTCGCCCCTCCTCCCACTGTGTCATGTCTGGAAATAGAACCACCGACAAAGCAGAACTGTGGTTAGTTCTGTAAACTTAAAGAAAAACAACCTGCCTGAGTGTTTCAGTATTCTTCCGCTGTATAAGAGTCCAGGGTGGGTCCTGAGGCCTCTGGTGGTAGGTAAACTGAGGTAAGCTGGACATGACTCCATTGAGATAATTTAATGTCAGCTGGGCTGTGGTCATCTATTATCTCAGCCATGCTAGACAGTCAAGGTAGCTCCTTCACGTGGTTGGAAATTAATGTTGCCTAGGGCTAGTTGCACAGCTTGTGGACCAGACAGCTTGCACCTGTGAGCAGTTGAGTTCTCAGGCAGAGGTCCCCCAAACCAAGCACTCCAACAATGCCAGATAGAACTTGAGAATCTCCTTCAAGTCATCAGATGTACCACCTCTTTCCATTTGCCAAGACAACTGTCCATGTCTAGCAGGAGGAGGTGAATGAAGACTGCCATTGCTAGTGAGGGAGTGATGGAGTGAGGGAGTATGCAGGAAGGACGGCTTTGGTGTGACCCTCTTGGGGTCCTCTGCTCAGGCTCTAACATCTCTGAGCACCATCTCACTTAGAGTCCAGCTATAGCATACAGTATTAAAGGATATTTAACCCCATGTTTGCATTGTTAATTTTCAGTCTTTACAATCCTAAAAAAGTCATTCCACATACTTTCCCCCCTCCTTTGAAAACCAGAGTCTAGATGCAGTCTAGCATATGTCTCTGTTTTGAACACATTCTTCTTGGGAAAGGCCACTGTTTCTGAGGCTCAAAGCAGGCCATTTGGACCAGAAAAATTTGTCCGAGAGACTTTCACTTGTCTGGGCAACTATGTACAATTACAAACCCCATCTTGGCATCAAAGTTCCTTGATGGGGTGTTGTAGGACAATGCCCATCTCAGTGGGAAAGACACACACTGCCAAGGCTGATATGCTGGCCTGTGCACACAGCTATGCCACTGTTGTGTAGAAATGAAGAGTAGAAAGAGACAAAGAGACAGACCAGGCAGCCAGCATCTACCCTGAGGCTAGGGTGAGGACCTAATGGAGCCTGGGTTGTGGAGCTGAAGGTGTGAAGGGACAGGGGTGTTTCATCCTTTAGGATCTGAATACTGGGTCTATGGCCTCCCTTTTTTTTTTTTTATATCTAGACAGGAATGTGTCACCTGCTTCTTGGGTTTCCAGAAACACTGCAGGGAACTCTTGGCCTCAGGGTCTAATATCTTAGATCTGACAGCAGCGACTAGGGATAAGTGTTGTTTGTATACTAAGACTTGAAACATAGCAAATTTTATTGTGCTTCAATCTATTAAATTAAACAAAAACTTTGAAATTTTCTTTTTTTCAACAACATAAAAATATCATTGAAATATTTTTTTGAAAACTATAGCATCTGTAAGAACATGTACAGGCAGACTTCTTTCTTGTAACTACCTGCTTAACAATATAACTTATGCTGTACTTATATAGTGTTAGTCATTGTAAGTCATCCAGAGATTATGGAAACACATAAAGAAATACATGGAGGTCTCTGAAAACACTGTCATTTTTGTGTCCTCAGAGTTTGGTGTCTGTGTGGTCCTGGGATCAGTCACCCATACATACCTAGAGACAGTTGTAGTGGAATCCCACTTTACAATTCCAATCACCAGCTATCAGAAATCTCCAGCCTTGCAGCCTGCCAAGTAATTGGTCATACTTTGGAATTTCCTTTGGTCTCTTCCCATGTGTGTTTGAACTTCACAAATGTCAAAACTCCAAGTGAAAAATGAAGATCTTTATGTGAACAGAACTACTCCAAGATGAGGTGAAAAATGCCTAGGAGACTGGCTTGTCCACATCTGAGTTGTTAAATTTTATAATATGATAATGATATGGACTGCAGACTGCCTCATGTACATTAGAGAAAGTATGTAGCTTTTTAAAAAAATACTTTTGATTTTGATTATGAGAGCACAAGGGAAACCTAAAAAGCACTTTGGAAAATATGCATATATAATTTTATGTATTTTCCCACATTCCACATATGTATCCCATATACATCCTACTTAGATGCATCCCCTATGTATATCCATATATATATATATATACATACACACACACATATATATATATATATAAAACTGTTGAGCACTAAAACTTCTGGAGATCACTAATTGAATTTACTTAATATATTTTATAAAGCTTACATATATACTTTCTCACTTTTGTCATGATCTGGCTCCTCACCTGAGCCATATGTAGAGAATTCTTCTGGCTTCATGGCTCCATCTGAATAAAGCAAATACTCTCTCTTTGGTCCAAGAATTTATTCAAGTATTGTGTTGGGCTCCTGGGGCTTTAAAAACCATTCAAAGCAACATATGAGTCCTGCATCACACTGATGGTACATCCATACATACTTGTCATCAGATTCTCTTGATAAAGAATGAGGTCTTAGATGAGCTTGAGGCCTTAGAAAATCTGAGTAAGTGTACCAACCAAGATCTTCATTTGAGCCATTCTATCAATATTAACAGAGAATCTCAATAGAAAGCATAAATGGGCTTGGCTTACATTGTTTGATATAATTTAGTAAAGCATATTTTTCTGAAACAGGATCTTTCTATGTATCATGGGCTGCTCTTAAAATTATTATATATCCAAGACTTTCTTGGAATTTGTTATTTAGCCTCATCTATCATTCAGCTTATGAACTTCCTGTGTCCACCTCCTGTCCATTAGGATTAAGAGGCATGTGCTACCACACCTGACTTAAAACATCTTTTCTTTTAAAGATTTACTTATTTTATTATTTTATGTGCATGGTGTTTTGCCTGAATGGATGTATGTATGCCACATACATGGCTGGTGCTCGCAGAGACCAAAGGAGCATATCGGATGCCCTAGGTCAAGAGTTAGAGACAATTGTGAGCAGGCATGTGGGTGCTGGGACTCAAACCTGGGTCCTCTGCAAGAGCAACAAGTGCTCTTAGCAGCTGAGCCAAGTGGTTAAGACGTCTCCAGCTTAAAACATCTCAACCAGAGAATTGACTAAGAAATAGAGAATCATTTAACATAATCAAGAAGTTCAAGTAGCAGAACAGACTTTGATATTTATATACAGTATGTGTCTCTTGAGGAAAATTAATAGAATTCTTGTTCATTTGGAAGTAAATACTCACCAAGCTTAAAGAGGTTTTAAAACAATTGGTTCTCTTTTAAAGGTTTTAAAAAATTCCTGTACCTCACTTAAATTATTAACTGACTTACAAATTCCAGCTTTTATTGCTAATTGAGGGAGAATCAGCTTGACTTGTGTGTAAATGACCAATCATGAAACAAGGCCTTAGCTCAGTTTTTTTTGTGATGCACTCAGGAGAGATGACAAAATGCTTATGTACCAAGTAGATAACAGGTAATGTTGAGACAAATTCATGTCAGTACTGGACAGATATGTGTTAGGGAGAATGGTAAATGAAAAATATCTTTCCCCAAACTGGGCATGTTGCATTAGTTAGCCAGGCACTGAAGAGAGGCAGGTTTGCCGCTTCTGCATATATGTAGATGTGAGTACAGGGGTCTCCCCTAGGCTATGGCTTCAATTCTGAGGTTCTAATTGTGTCTAATTATAAAGTAAACTTGGTCATAGACATATATGTGATGCAAAAGCATAGCAAATGCAGAGTTTAGCACCATGTATCTGCAACATTGAGATCCACTGAACAGGTTAGCCCATATTCTTTGTGAATAGAGAAAATGGCATGTTAGTCCAATAATTTTGACTTGAGTATAGGCGAGGTTTTGAGCTGGCTACACTGGAACATTTCCCAGTGCCCACATCTTTTCCTGTCTCCCTCACCATTATTGGTATAGAGCCCTGCTTGGTTCCCCATCATCATCCATCTCCATGATGACATAAACAACTGTCAAAACATTTGATGCAATTGTCATGGTCCCCCATGTTTCTAATTCAAGACTGTTCCTCCTTTTTTGGTTGGATTCATGTGTTTACATCTACTGTTTTTGGAACACAGTAGATGCAAAATAAACATGCAGTCTGAATGAGAGAGAGAGATATCTTTATAAAAACATGAATAAATACAAAAATGTAGGGAAAATGCCTTGGAAACACTCTTGAAAATTCTTGTTTAAAACAGGGAACTCTGATTTTCAGTTGGCTGTTTCCATAACTATGGTGAAGAGACTATACAACTCGGCGGAGGCTTTAGTGTTCTGGTTAACGAGCTAGATATCAGATGTGTCGCCTGCCAACTCCCAACGCACAGCATGCTGGGGAGCAATGGATCTGCAGCTACAAGCCCGCCTTGCACCAGCCTGTGGGGTCCTGCTGCCTCTATCTACAGGAGGCCTCCACCCAGCAAAGGACTGGTAGACTTTTCATCTTTCTTGACAATTAATGCATGAGTGTGGCGTGTTTGGGTTTCAGGGGAAGGTTTAAAGCACCAAGGGAGAGTCACTTGTGTTGCATCATAAACACTAATTAGCTGACATTATTTCCAAATAGCCTTTGATTAAAGTCTTTGAGGTAGTGACAGGAAAGAACACAACACACTCCAAATCTTCATTCATCAAACAAAACAAAGTCTGAACAGGACAGTCGTTGCTTGGAGCACATAGATAGAAAAACAGACCCACTAAGCACAGACATTGTTCAATATCATCTAAAGGCAAGCAGGGGAAAATGTCCAGCCTTGAATATGGTAGCACCTCAGTTCAGAAGGGCTCAGAAGCATTCCTCAAAAAGCCAATCAGAAATTCCTTTTCCTCAGCAGATGAAGCCGACAGTAATACAATATGGACCAGATGGCAAGACAGGGTCTCCTGCTAGAATGTTTACTAGCCTGAAGCTACGGAGTGCAAACTGCAATCACAGAAAACTGCACCCCTTCGTAGGCCTCCCTTTTCCTGTTACCTTGCCTACTGCCTGCTCTCAGCATCCTAGTAACCCAGGGTCCCCGTAGCCGCTCCAACTCACATCCACTCTCTTCACCTTGCTCTGTCTTTCTCCTCTTGCATCTTAGTAAGATCAAGGGCAATGTGGATGGCAATAAATTACTCGCTAATGCAAGAGCACTCAGACCTGTGATTGCGTTGACTGAGTGATCAGAGCGGGACAATAAAGAAAAAGGGAAGCAAGTGGGGAAGGGCCCAGGCATCTGTCCAGGTATCTTTGAACAGAGTCACTTTGCCTTCTGTTGGGACCTAGTCAGGATCCCTTGGGTTTAGCCAGGTGTGTGTGTGTGTGTGCTCCTCCATGCCAGACACTGTACTTGGTGCAGAGAATGAAAGTGGCAGGACATCCACCCACCTACCCACAGCCACCTTTACCCCATCCTACTTATTTAAACTTTGGTCTAGCTGAGCCTAACAGCTCCAAGGATATAAAAGTTAAAGGAAGTTCAGAGAAAATGGACGCAGGCCTCCTAACCAGATCGTTAAGGGGCTTTGATTCCTGGCTACATCTGCCCACTGCCAGCCACGGCTCAGAACACAACTTGACTCTGCATGCCTGCTCTTCTCCCTAGGCCTGAGAAACAAAGTCAGTCTTCCCAGGGTGTGTTTGCAGATTGAAGCGTCATTGTTCCACACAGTCAGGCATTTCTGTACAACCAGACTCAGGCAGCTTCCTTAATAGAGCCACAGAGATTTTCCTTCACCTGATTGTGTCCCAGTCCAGACAATAAAGTTGTCTGATTCTGAAATCACATTAGTCAGAGGTGTGAGCACCAGCACTTGACCTCCAAACACATTAGACAATGTTCAGTCAAGGTCTCACAGTTTGCTGTAATTAACCTAACAACTGTTTACTTACAAGTATGCACTTGAGAGTGAGTGAAATCAGGTAAATTTAAACAGTGAATGAAGAATCCAAAAGAGTAGCACAATCATTGTACTATGTATATTCCACCAAAGCAGACACCCTATTCTAGACTCACAAAGTTGCCTCAATTAATGGCAGACTTAGCTCCAGGGAATTTTGACCATTCATTCATAACTGATGTTCTTACTGTTTGCTATTGGTGAATTGGAAAGCAATTTGCAATAGTCTGGTTCATTAAAATAAATATAAACTTTATAGATATCCTTACTTTCCTCCACAGATTACTTACACTTAAAGCAGTGGTCCTTAAGTATCTGACTAAAGACACTTTGATTGATGTATCTGAGGTTGGGTAAGGGTAATATTGGACTCTAGGGTAGTCAGAGATGCCATTTCAACATCCTGCCATGACCAAGGCAGATATTCACAGTGAATTTTACTCAGCTGAAAGAATCCTCTATGCCAAGGTGAGTGAATAGACTGACTACTTTTATCCTTTCTATGACAAAATATAATACATGACAAGGGCAAGGAGGGAGAGAGGGAGGGAGGGACGGAGGAAGGGAGGGAGGAAGTAAGCTTATTTTGGCTCACAGGTTGATGGTGGGGAAATACAGAAATGTGAGAACACTCACAATGCATTTTCAAAGAACAATAAACACTGGTGCTCTGCTCGCTTCTCTATTTTATTCAGTCTGGATTCAGAGCTTAGAGATGATGCTACCCACATTTAAGGGGAAGGGTCTTCATACCTCACTCCCTCCTTGCTCAAAGTCCCTCGTAGACATGCCCAGAGGTTTGTCTACTCCGTGACCCTAGATCCTGCCAACCTGACAATTGGTCTTATCTACCACAGCAAGCAACTTGTTCTGAAGGAATCCACTGGATATGTACAGCACATTGCTCTCACCCCTGTCCATGCTTGCTCATGACCTCATCTCCTCCAGGTCCCTTGCTGGGGTTTGTTAGTATTCAATATGAAATTATCTGTCAGAAGACCATATTGGCAGACTAAACCATGACTGGATGCTGGACAGCCTTTAATTTTTAATTCTACAGGAACATATCTCAGCATGGCAACAAGATAGTGGAGTTGGCAGGCAGAGTCCCACAAGCCTCAGAACATTCTAAGCCCTTGGAATTGTCAGAAGGGATCCAAGCCAGGGTTGGGTGGGAGGTGTTTTTGTTTTTCATTTTGTTTTGTTTTTTATTTTTTGTTTTCCATTTGCTTAGTTCAGATCAATAAGTGGATTGGTTGCCTGGACATATTACATGTGATATATGATGATCCTTTTTGAGGAACACCAGTGGCCTGACACCTTGAGATAGTCCTAATGAGTATTCTTTGGTACAAGTTACCATGAGCACATCAAAGCTTTGATGTTCTGGCCACAACCCAACATTTGGAATATTTGTACTATGTACAGTCACAACAGGGACAGGTGAAAGAAGACAGTGTTTATAATCCCTGTGACACAGATACAATAAAGCAAAAGTGCTATGTAGAAAGAGAAGGAATCTGTTACATAAGCTTGTGAGTCCCTCTTACCAAGAACCATCACTGTCTTACATGTAGGTGCTTAAAGAATGACTTACAGATACTGAGAACTGGGAATAATGATGCAGGCCTATAATCCCAAATTCTTGGAGACTGAAGCAGAAAGATCAAAAGTTCAAGGCCAGCCTGAGCTACAGAGCACTGTAAAAGTCAACCTGAGGAACTCAGTGAAATTCTTTGTCAAAACTTATAAAGTAAACAAGGAGCTGAGGATATATCTCAGTGGTAGTATACTTGCTGAGTATGGTAGGCCCTAACTTTAACCGATAGTATAACTAAGGCAAAACAACAGTAGCAGCAGCAGCAACAACAAAAAATCTCTTGGAACATTTGATCATCATTTTTGAGCCTCAGTAACAGAAGCAGTGTCACCTGCAGTTGTGTGGGAACAAGACTATTTGGTCCATACAAGTCCTGTGTCCTATTAACACCAACTGTCTGTTTTCATAGCCTAGATTACCTCAAAGGCTATTTGTTGAACTTTTATTCTTACCTGTATAATTTCAAGATAAAATAAGTGACTGGGATACACTGATGTGTCTTCTAAGACCCTCCAAAAGTCCAAGAGAGGGCATCAAAGTGAGAAGATGGTGAACCTGATGATTTTTGAAAATGGATGGAAGCCCAGTGGAGTGGGAGAGCTAGGGTGTGGACCTTCGTGGATGCAAATCCCCTTTAAACACTTTGACTTTCTCCTCTAGCTCAGAACTTGGTTAATAATGAAGCAGAAACCTCTCAGTGGGCCCAAAAGCAGGAAAGAATTGTTCTTCAAATGACAGATTTTCTGCTTTGCTCTGGGTACACTCTGCCTCTTACTGGACCAGCTCTGGGTTACATTCCTCAATAGGAAAGAAACAAGGCCTAGGATTCAGTGAGCTGTTTCAGCAGAGACCTAGGACAGATCATTCTCTGTGCCCTAGCCCATTCTAAGTGAGTCAGCAACAGCTGGGCCCACCCTATAATCAAAGAATGATTTATTCTGGGTCCCTGAACCCACAGCAAAACATTAGATAACAACTAGCCTATTAATGAGAGATGAAAGTGTTATTTTTAGATTAGGTTAACCTAGAAAAAAAAAGTTGACTCAATTTTGGTTTACTGAGATGACCAAGATATGTCTATTAACAGCTCACTTGTTTGTGTGCTTAGCAGGGCATAGGTTAGCATGCATGAGTCTATTCTTCTAACTCTGTGGCATTTCCAAATGCACACAGGTGACCAAGGTACTTAAGCGTCACCTCTGCAGACAAGTAGCTTTCTCTTTCCTCTTAGAAAATGTCTTAAATTCCTCCCAAATGCTGCACTGAGTTAGGCCTGGTGGATGGCACAGGTTCAGTACGTTCCACACTGCTACTGCTTCCTGCTGCGCGGCATCTGCTTCCCTCCTTCAGTTCTCTCTGACAGTGAAAGAAACAGGCACGATGACTTCGTGTAAGAGCGATGGCTCTGCTGGGTGCCAGAGCAGGAATTTAATTAAGAGTTTGTTTCCCAGTTCCCACGTGAGCTAACCTATAAAGGGGGAAGGATAAAGAACAAGATTGTTTGGCTGCAAACCTCCCTCTCTCTCCTCTTTGCTTTGGGTATTTTCTGTAGCTCTGAAGATGAAGTAGATGGAGCAATGAGCCCATTTTACAGATGGGGAAGTGGACTCAGACAGGCCACCCTCACAGACAATTTCATATTGGTCCTGAATGGAAGCCCAATTTTCTCATCTTAATGTCACTACTGCAGCTTTAGTGACATATATTTCATTATTTGAATAAATTAAATGAAGCCAAATCAAAGCAAACAACTCTAATGCTGGTATACGTTATTGACGAAAGACTGTCATTGCTGACTCAGTCAAACCACTTTTCTGAGAAAACTGCTATGGCTGAATAAAATAAGAAGCTAGGTATTCAATAAACAACACTCACACCTGCCAGAACTTCAGGGTCAATATTCCAGAGCAAAACCCCAAAAGAAATAAAAACTTCCAAGTCTGCCATTCTTTTCTGCTTTTCTCCCTGAAGCATTTACCATTTTCCAAGCCACACACCAGACAAACTGGAAGCCGAGGCCCAGAAAATCAGCATCTATTCCAGCCAAGTCATGAATAAGTCAAGGATTCAGAGATAAGCTACCTAGAAAAGTGAATTAAGAGAGTATATATACACACACACACACACACACACACACCCCAGGAATAGTATTTGAAGACCTGGCAGAGAGTTTTCTGAAATATTGAAATCATTAATACACACATCTAAGAAGCTCTGCAAAATTAGATAAGCATAAAAATAACAAGAAAAAACCACATTATATTCATTAGAATTATATCAAGCTGAAGTCCTCAGAGGTCCCATACTCTGATAATCAGAAATGAATAGAATGTTAAAAATGGCCCAGGATGGGAACTAGAGGTAGAGATGGGAACTGATCACATTCAAAGAATCTGTGTGTGTGTGTGTGTGTGTGTGTGTGTGTGTGTGTGTGTGTTTGGTATGTTTACACATGTGTGGAAGCCAGGGGAAAAACTTACACAAGCTTTCTCAATCCATGCACCTTGCTTTTTGGAACAGCATCTCTCGTGGGCTGAAGATCATGAGTAGTTAGGATGGCTGACAGGAAAGCCCTTGGGATCTATCTGTCTCCACCTCTCCAGCACTAGGATAGCAAGCACATAGCATGCAGCATACACCACCATGCCCAGAGTCCTTAAAAGGCTTCTAGGGACCAGATTAAGTTCTTCATGCTTGCAAGATGAGCATTTTACCAATTGAGACACCACCGCAAACACCAACCTGATGAATAACATCTTTAAAAGTCTGAAGAAAAATATTTGGAAATTTTTAGATTTATGGTTAGGAAGATCACTCAGCAGTTAAGAATATTTGCTGTTTCTACAAAGGACATGAGTTTGGTTTCTAGCAGCAATTTGGGTGACTTACAGCCACTTATAACTGGGAATATGATACCCTCTTCTGACCTCTTTGGGCACTTTGAACTCATGTGAACACACAGGGAGGGGGAGGGAGGAAGGGAAAAATGGAGAGACTAAAAATAAATATATTTAAAAGAATCTAGACCTAGAAAAATATAAAATGAAGACCACACAAAGCATATTACTCACCTCCACTGAGAAATAGCCTAAGTGATAAATCTATGACCATAAGTGAAAATCAGATGATTTTTACTATATACTTTTATCCTCATGTGCATACTCTTTCCTACTAGGATACAGATCACCAAGTAGTAGTCAAGATTAGAAATAATAGATTATTTTGACGAGCAGTCATATAGGGGTGACCTACTTGCAAGTCCACAGGCTGCATGTGACCAAGAATAGCCATGGATTCAGTCTAATGCAAAACCATAAACTTACTTTAAATATTTTGAGATTCTTTTGTATTTAGTAACTGGACTGCATGATTCTCAAAGTGTGAGTTTTAGTTGACAGTGTAGTCAATGTCACAGGCTTTTATTATGTTCTTATTCTTATTCATAACTGTCAGAACTCTTCAAAACTCTTTTGCCTAAAAAACATTTCTATGTAAGTAAACTGTTTAATTAAAAACATAAAGATTAACTTAAAGATTTTAATAGCATCATTCATAACAGAGAAGGAAACGGCCTGCTTCTTGGTACTGTATTCCTAATGTGCCAGTGCTGGGCAGAAAATGTTCACAATGAGGCAAGTAGATGCACAGGATTCCTTTAGGCACGCAGGAACTGAAAAGAAGTAAGCCTGTCCACAAACATGATGAATACCTGGTCTTGGAAAAGTTGGCATAGTGCCTAGAAAGACAGTAGCTCTGGCTCCAGACACACCCTCCAGACCATCCTGAATGGCCATTACTTCCAGCTGTCCAATCCAGGCAAGAATTTGATCTCAATTAATTAATTAACTTATTTATTTATTGAAACAGTATCTCACTATATAGATATGGTTGGCCTCAAATTCATAGAGACTCATCTGCCTCTTCCTCCAAGTGCTGAAATTAAGGGTGTGTGAAGCCATATCAGGATCCTCCATCTTTTAAATGATTATGCTATTCTAGTAGCTGTTCCCGAGAGCTCTGAAGGTCTAATGAGATCATGATTTTGAAGAGCCCAGGACAGTGCATGACTCAAGGTAAGCCCTGATAATACTAGGCCTTGTGTTTCTTGCAATAGTCACTGAATGGCAATGCATAAATAACCTGTGACTTAGGCAACAGTCCCAGAGAAGCCCATTGCTGATATGAGGATCACTAACAGAAGCAGCATGCTATATACACATGTTGGTTTTTCTAGTCTTCAAGCTATGAAGCTCAGTTGTCTTAGAAATGGTGTGGGTGTTACTCCTCTGTTTTAAAAAATAGTAAGCATACTGCTGAGAATTTATAGGAAAATGCATTTAATTAAGTACCATCTGAGCCACCCACACTGTGAGTGAAGATTCTAGCAACAAGGAGGTTATTATTGCCAAGATCCTGACAAATGTAATTTCCTAAGTTAGTTGATTTTGTTTTTGTTTTTATTTTTATTTCTTAGCCAAGGCCTGAACAAAGAGTTCTAGATGACAGTAGAGAAAGCATCCTTGTCACAGACCAAAAAGTTCTCAAAGCCCAAAGAAAATTGGAAAAAAAAAACTTTAGAAAAATTTCTCCTGGACATGAAAGAATGGCCACTAAAGTTTAGAGTAAAATCTTGGAAGATATGTACTTGATACTCCAGGCCTGTAATCCTTGCATTCAGAGGTCTGAGGCAGAAGGTTTGCCTGGAGTTTTCCTAGGCTACAAATCAAAACCCATCTCAAAACAAAACAAACAAACTAGACTCTGAATATATGCCCCACCCAGCAAAAAATGTGAGACATGTCAGATAGATGTGCAAGTCTAGCCCTCGGGGGTTAGTTAACCTGATTCTTGAGGAAGAGTCTGTAAAATTCACAATAAGAAAATAGGCAACATCAGTGTATTTTCAGAATGCAGAAATTACTAGGGAAGTAGCAGGGAATAGGAGGAATACTAATCTCAAGGATTTACATAAAATAAAAGTTCAAAATAAAGGATGTCCCAAAGGGGACAAATGGCTTCATTGGACCCAGCCCAAAGTCCTTAATCTAATAATACCTGCCATAAAGGCTTGTGAGAAATAAACTTATCTGTCCTGAGCTCCAGAAAGTTTTTGACAAAATAATAAAGTGACATCAGTTTGGTAGAATCTTCTGTGCAGAGCAAATTCAGTCATGGAAGACATTGTGGTAAAAGTACTAATGAAAGACAGATATGTACAAACAGATATAGATTGATGATAGATAGAAAGATAATGGATGGATGGTGGATAGATGGATAGATGGATGGACAGATGGAGACAAACTGGCCCTGGTTCTTAGCCAGTGAGGATGAAGCAGTGAAACACTATGCACCAACAAACTCAAGCACACCTGCCCACTCAGAAGGTAGAAGTCCAGGGACTTCAGAGGAATTGGGTTGTCTGTAGACAACACTGTGGTCTAATGCTATCAGTGGTCATGCCTCTGCAGGACCACCTTATTCAAAGGCCAAAGAGGAGTGAAAATGATGAGGTAAGATGTAAACAGGTGAAAAACAGAAGATGGGAAAGATGAGACTTTCGAACATCAGCAGAAGGGCACTGAACATCACCACCAGGCAGAGAAAAAGACATGCTCACACAAAAACTGGAAAGAGAGCATAGCAACAAAGACATGGAGCCAAGAATCCAACAGTGGAGTGACAGGGGTCAGAATCCACCTCCTGCCTCAAACACGGATGGAATTGCTGTGCTCATTCTCAGACCTTAGATACCAGGCAGCACAAGGCAGAGATTCCACAAGGAAATAAACAAGATGGATTCTAGGACAGTCCAACCAATGGAGGAAGAGTTTCAGTGCAAAAGTAACAGTGCAAAAAGAAACCCAAGCAACTCAGTCATTCCCCGGAGCCAGCTCTCCATGCTGAGGATTTGGGATCGTCAAAGGGGCTACACTTGCAGAGCAGAGCAATGGAGAAGAGCCACCTTCTGGGAATCCTGGAGAGATTCCCATAGCTTCTCTCTATTGTCCCTGCTCTGTGTTCAAGAGATCTGCAGGGAAGAGGAGCTGTGAGGGCTCCTGTCTCCTCAGGCTGACTACTGATCCATGTGTGGAGGTAAATACATCGCCTACAGTGAGAGGAAGAAACAGCAGAAAGCTCCTGTGTGCTGAGGATAACCAATGCTCCTGCTACCAGAGTGGGAAGTCACTCAGCCACAGAGTGAACTCAGAAGGAAAAAATAGCCCCAGACCAGAAGCTGCCCAAGTACCACCTAGCTAAGCTCTCAAGCACTGTTCAACAGATGCATTTCCATGTAACTTAACTGGATTAGGAACAAATCTCACGAATATTTAAAGGGATACAACAAACACCTGACACTCTGCAGAGAACACAATCACAGTGCTGCAGACACGGATGTAGCTCGGTTGACAGAGCTATTGCCGAACATGCATGAAGCCCTGGGCAATCCTTACCACTGCAGAGTCTCAGAACTCAGGAGGTGGCAGCAGAGGGGTCAGGCAGAAGTTCAAGGTCACACTTGGCTACAAAGCAGTTTCAAAGTCAGCCTAGGCTATAGGAGACTTTGTCTCCAAATAAATTAATTAATCAAAAATATTTTTAAATGATTGCAATGTGTAGCCATAGATGGAACAATTACTAGAAAGTCAAAGTAACAGATATATATATATATATGTATATATATATATATATAATCAATAATAGGGAAATTTGTTAGTATTTGACCTAGATATGTCACAGATTAAAGGATTAGCAAATTAGGATAGTAAAAGCTATAGTATATTCTATATACTCAACAAAGTAGAGAAAATTTCATTAAAAACATTTTAAATGTCCAAAGTTCTTGATGTTTCTCTATGACTTTTAAAATGAAGAGGACAGCATCAAGTGTCGTTATCTAGACAGACTGATTATACCATTTATTGTCTAATAATAATCACTTTGAGACCCCATTTATAAACTGAGGGTATCTAGAGCAATAGCTCTCAATCTTTCTAATGCTATGACCCCCATGTTGGGGTGGACCCAAGCCATAAAATTATTTTCATTACTACTCTACAACTGTAATTTTGCTACTGTTATGAACCATAATATAATTATTTTTTGGAGATAGAAGCTTGCCAAAGGGGTCATGACCCAAAGTTGAGAAGCACTGATCTTGAGTGACTGTAATGTTTATAATGGGCTTAGCAAGAGTAGAGTAGAGGTAGGAGACTGCAGTTAATGGCCATCAAGGATTATTTCCAACTAAGAAGCTTTCAGAATTAGAGCGATGCCATTCAGCCTCCTGGACATCTTAGTGGTATGAGCAAAGGCACACCATGAACCTTCCTGAAATTGTTTTTCTTCCAGAACTGTTCCCACTTGCTACATGGATGACTTTGACATATCTCTGTGTTTTATTTAGTTCTCTCACTGAAAAACTTAGGGTTAGACTCCACTGTCCTTTCCCAGGTTATAGCTAGCTCACTTCTATCACATAAAACCATGCTCATTACTGTTCAAAAGGACCTACAATAAGAGTATAGTGAAAGGTATCCTCTCCCTCCTCGAGATAGACTCTGTAACCTTCCAGAAGCCATATCTGTATCTGTGACTCAAAGTGAAAATGTCAAGCACTCTCTGAGGCAGGTGATGCTCACCTTTGAGGATGTATTCCTGGTAGATCAAGTTTAAGTATGGCAAAATCTCCTAGAACTGTAAATACTCTAAATTATTTGCCTAAATGAATTAAAAAAAAAAGGTTGTTGCCAAAGAGAAAGCTGATATCTTGCAAGGTAAGAAGCCAACATCATGAAACCTTAATGTTCCAACAGAGTGATGAGAAACGTCAATCCAAGGGCATTGTGCAAAAGATACTGGGTGTGTTGGGACCCGGGATGTCTCACTGTTTCAATGCTACTCTGTTTCTGCAAATAATGAGATTATCACAGATCTTGACTTCATGTTATGGCCTGATGGAAATACAATCTAAACCTGTCCTAGAGCATGTGACAAACCAGAGCAGCCTAGAGCTCAGTTGTCACCACCTTTTCAAATAAATACATCTTAATATTTTAAAATATTATAAGCTAGACTTCTGCCAAATATTCAAAGAGAACATCAAAAGGATAGGGAAAGATGTCTTTGTGGAACTATTAAATACAGGTCCCAGATTGGGAGACAGCTGCTTAAAACCATGTGGAAAGATCTTCCAAGACCTAGATCAAAGAATGACCAGAGCTGAAGCTGCTCCCTAGTGAAGGCACTAATCCCATTTGGAAAGAGATTCTAGATACAAATGATTGTGTATAAAAGCATCTCTCTTTCCTCTACTCCTGTGTCTTGTCTTTAAAACCAGCCTGTCCCAGCATGTGGGGAAACATACAGAGAATGATGATCTCAGATATAAATCTGGATCCTATGGAAAATGGCCAAGTAAAAAAGTGGCATGTTTTCTACCACTGATAATAGTCTGTATCCTCGGTTCATTTCAGAACTAACTGGAACTCAGACTAGGCTCCCAGCAGAAGGCTTGGCTATCTCAGCATATACGTGCAACTCCCCAGTACCTAGTGAAAGATGCAGGGGAGGTGAGCAGAGGCCGGATTTTAGCATAAGAAGTCTTGGTATGACAAAACTAATGAAGGCAGAATCCTTTTACCAAGTAGTATCCTGACAGTGACCTTGAAGAGGCAGGGCCTACTGGAAGTTTGATCACTAGGGTTCTACCTTTGAAGAAAACTTTGGCAGCCATCTCCTTATTTCTCTCTTTACTTCCTGGTTACCTTGGGATGACATCTTCCTCTACCATATGTTTCCAGCATAATGGCCCAAAGGCAGTGAGGCAAGGCAACCATAAACTGAAATCTCCAAAACTGTGAGCCAAAATAAATCTTTCCTCCTATTGAGTAACCTAGGTTTTATTATAACAATAGGAAGTTAATTAGTACAGAAAGGCTATATAATGATTCTATGTTATACAATGTTATACAATGTTATACACATATACACATACCCCCATACACATTCCACAGAAGTAGGGATCTTTAGTCTATTTATTAGTGATATATGTCCCTTTCTCAGACATAATTTAATCTGTTATTATTTTAAGCAAGGGAGCTAATGAAAAGGAATTATTTCTTATATCTTTGAGGAAATAAAAGGACCAAGATTATAGAATTTTATCAATGAATTCTGAGAATTTTTTGTCTGTATGTAAGTTACTAGGAGTCTTGTCATTATTTCCCACAGTCAATAAATAATTGGCTATCCAATGAAATAACCTACACCCTTTTTATTGGCCATGTTAGCAATATCACTTTAGCAGCCACACATTCCCTTTTATGTTCCAGTGAGATTGTTTCCCATCTGGCTGAACCAGGAGTTTAGCTGAAGAAGCTAGTCAAAATGCACTCAGAATGTCATAAACACTGTTCACTTGAGCAAACTCTGAGAAAACATTAAGAGTCCACAGGAGGTGTATATTGATGAAGTGTGTCCACCTTATCATCAGAAATGCCAGTCCTAGGTTGAGTAGGAAGCAAACCCCAGGGACAAGAGATCCTACCAGAAGTTAGGACACGTGGATACCAGCTCTTCTATCCTCCCTAACAACCTGAGGCTACTAAGAAGATCAAAGCTCTGAGGGGGCTCTCCCCTGCCTCTTCTATAAAGATTCTTTCAGCTCTAGTTTAATGTTGTTTCAGGAATCTCTTGCATTATCTGAGTCACCTGGCCACCATCTGTACTATGTGAAGATTACTACCTCTTTTCCCAAATGGCAGTCCAGCAAACTCTCAGTTGGACTAAAGCACCCATGATTGACAAGGAAGCCAGCACTGAATGTGGAGTGTGGCTGCCTAGATAATAGGACATAGATCACTTCCACACAGTATTGCTATCTGTGAAGTGGTCTTGCTCACCAATGCTCAGAGAATATCTGGCTGTCATATACCAGGGAAAGGTTAGATGTTGCACAGGACAGGTCCTTGAGCCTATCTTCAGAACATGGCATCATAAAAATTTCTCAAGAAAACATCTTAGAGTATTTTGATTGTCTAGCCAAATACCAGACAACTGATTAACAGAGCAGGAAGCATAGGCAAAGGAATTAGAGCCTTGAAAGAAACCCAGGAAGGAATGAGCCACAAGCAACAGTCAAAGAATAGCCAAGAGCCTTTGACCAGAGAAGCAAGAGATATCCTCAGATATCAACACATACTATCAAGGTACAAAAATCAAGGATGAATGATACTAGGGTAAGAATAGCAAGTCAGTTGAATGAAATACCATGTAAGAAAATTCCCAATAAAGAGGTGATTATGTATGTGTGTGATTATGTATAAGTATGAAAGATAGCTGTGTAACCAAGTCTAGATTATTTAATTAGAAAGGAAATGGATTGTTTAGGAAAAGTCTCTATCCCTAACTCATATCAGATACCTAAACAAATGTCAGCTGGATGATTGGAGGGTGGAATGACATACTAAAATTGCCAATAAAATAATTAGTAAGCAATACAAATAAATCTTTTCTTATCCTTACTAAGACATAGTGTTTGTGAGGACAACCATGGAAGATAATGAAATCACGCCCAAAATGAAGGACTAAATAGGTAATAATTGACAGCATCAACCAAAGTGAATTAATGATATTTATAAACTAGTTCACCCAATTCCAGCAGGATACACACTTTTCAAGTACACATAAAACATTTATCATGGTAGCCTACACCATAAAATAAGCCTCAAACAAAATGTGCTCTGACACCACAATGGGCTTAAATTAGAAATGTACAAATGGAAACTCCATAAATGTTTGAAAGCAAAATAGTATAGGTTAGCTCACAGATAAATAAGAAAAGAGAAAATCATAAAATTTATTTTGTAACTGAATGAAAGTGAAAATAGCTCATGAAGTTCTGAGCTGCAGCTATAGCTGTATTCATGGCATGGTCATTAATGCATCAATATAAACCAGTGAGCAGGGAACAACCACTCAGTGATGGATGAGGATGGAGACGATGAAATGAGTATGGACAGAGAAAAGGGCAAAAAGATGATGTAGTCTTCTTTAGCTGTTCAAAGTCAGAAGTGAGGAAAGATTTTCTAAAAATGATATTGATTGTCCTTCAGATGTGACTGAATGTTTACAAATGGGTGGTGTAAAACAGGAAGAGAATCTAGTTAGAAGGAACGTGTAAGGGAGGTGGAGCACTTTAGGGGAGAATGCGCTCTGTGGGAAGCTTCCAATAGTCAAGGATGGCTGGAATACAGGGTGCCAGAGAGAAAACAGAAAATGCAGACCAGCTTCAGAAGCCAGAGAGTGGAGGGCCTTCCTTGCCAGAATAAGAGCTGTGATCTTAGTCTAGCAAATCTTGAGTATCTCTGAAATTTTTCCAGCAAGTAATAACGTAGGTAAAATTAAAGGGCTAGTTGTGACGTTCTGTGGAAAACAAGTAGGTGGCAAAGAGGAAATGGAGTAAGAAGGAAGATGGTCTGATTGAGCACTTCAATTAAAAAATATCATACAAGCCAGATTCCAAAGCTATGCTGCTTCAAGAAGTGAATGGCAGTAGGTTTGAAACAATGGCAGTGATGGAAATAAATCATTTTTCATTGAGACAAGCTAAGAAAACTTTCTTAAAGAAATAGAACCGCTAAGCAAATCAAATTTAAATTTGATCTACAGGAGTTGATCATAACTGTGATATTTGGCCTCCAGGAATCAATGCTAAATTAATTATTCAGCTAAGGCAACAAAGAAGGGAAACCACTGAGCAAGGAGTGAAAGGGCCTTGGGACAGAACTAATTTTGCTTTCTGGGGCTACTCAACCGTAAGTTTTATATTTATCTGCATAAAGATTTTTGTGTTTTAAATAAATATATAAAAAGTCAGAAGATAGCATAGGAAAATAATATATCTAAAAATCTGCCTAGAATGATAGCAGTTTTGAAAAGGGAGCATGGTGCACACACTTTTGATCCCAGCATTTGGGAGGTGGAGGCAGGCAGATCTCTGTGAGTTTGAGGCCAAACTGGTCTACAGAGTTAGTTCTGGGACAGCCAGGGCTTAACACACACAAAAATATTTGTCTTAAAAACCCAAACCAACCAAAGGAAAAAAGTTAGAAAATAACCAGAGAGACCCCTAATGTAAAAACACCAAGAACATCCACCCCACCTCCACCACATATTTGAAACCCAAGAGATAGAGCTGAGCACACTAATTACTACAGAAAATAGGTTTATATTTCTAACATGGGACCCTTTCTGAACCCTGTAACCTTAGCCTCTTTATTTTCTGTGTCCAGTTTTCCTCATCTGAAAAACCATAATTTATACTACATATAGCTGCTGTTGAGAAGATTCAGTTAGAGACTTCACATGAAGTGCCTGCCACAGTCTCTATGACGTAGACTGTCTTTAACAGAGACAAGAATGCTTCCAGAGTCACTGTGATTCACTGTGTGTGTACAGTAGGTTTCTTCATTTCTCAGAAGCGAGCAACAGTCTCATTTCTTTGTTGTCCCTTCAAAGAAGAAACAGGGTGAGCTGTGTAATCCCAAGGAGCATGAAGCAAGCCATGCAAAACATAATAGACCCAAACACCATGTAAACAGCTGCACAGAACTCACAATGCCTTTGCTGAACCCTATAAAGACACAATTAAGACAGTGAAGCTGCAATTATGACAATTAAGTTTAATGGGGGCAATTAGGCCAACAAAAATAAATGAGCATTCTTTAGATATCTTTCTTACTGTTCTTAGGGTTCAGAAGAACAAAATAAACATACAATCTCAAAACCGCCTTGCACAAAGTAGGTTTTGCTCCTTGCTAGCTAGTATCATTGGCACAGAAGAGGCTATGCAAACTGCTATGGAAGAAGACTTATCAATAGTCTTTGCCTGCTGTGGACAGATTGTTCTACATTTCAGGTGTGCCAGGCCAGAGGCACTCACTGATGCAATAGTGGCATGACTGTGATGGAGATCCCTAACTGCTTTCTGCTTAAATCTGAGATACACAAAGTGAGAAAGAACTTGGTACCATGAGACTGATCAAAAGCCTATGGCTGTGGAAATCACAGGCCCTACTGGAAAGTCTACTACTAATACTTCGCTAAATAGATGTATCGCCAAACTGTCTCCTAAACATTGATGTTTGACCCATAGACTAATGGTGTTCTCAGTCTGGGTCAGAGAGACTTCACTTCCAATCCCTACAATGGGTGAGAGTTAATGCAGAAACTCATAACTGATCAAAGTACTGAGATTAAGTCACTTCTGAGTGCTCATTGCTAGAACAGATACCTACATCACTACCTCTAAGGCCCAGGAAACACATGGGGTAGAAAGACAGAAACTCCATCTTCTGGGTATAGCATAACCATTATAATCACCGACAAACACAATAGAAAGCCATGGGAGCAGGAAGGGAGAAGGACATCCACAAGAGTAGGGAATGATAAGATCACAATACATGCTATTCAAACGTAATTGTCAAAAATAATTTAAAAAAAAAGAAAGATGGAAATTAAGGGTATAAGACTCCTCCCTTGAGAGTACAGAGCTAAGAGAGAAAAGTACTTAGTTAAGAAATGGGCACTGATCAGCCCAGGGTTCCCAGGTAGTAGCCTTGCAGCTATTGATAACCACCTTGTTTTTATGCCTGGGAGAGATGAATGAAATGATGGAATTAAGATGGAGGCCCCAGACAAAGATATAGGAGGCCTCTGACATTAATCACAGAGACCACTGAGGACAGCCATAGTGGCCGTGGGAATCTCTGACAGTTGAACACAGACATTCCTCTAATGACAATGAGATTCCTGTAACAGAAAGGGTCATTTTTGAATCAAATAATTTGCTTAGTAACTCTTCTAAAGTGCTACCCGTTCCAGAGTACCTTAGAGAATGCTCATGTTGACTCCAGGAAGCAAAGTCACTAAGCATGATCCTTCCTAGTCAGTGGCTGAACTCTTGTTGGCTGGACCTTGGGGATTTAATAAGTGAAATGGAATCTATGATCCTACCATGTCATACCCATTGGTACACTCTGCTAACATCTAGAAAAAATGGCTTTCCCTGATGCATGAGGGTGGTAGTGGTTTAAAGTAAGCATTCAACTTGCCTGGGCCCAAGTCACAACTCTGCCACTTAGGTGAGTTGCTTAACCTCCCATGCTTCAATCACAGCTTCTCCGTATGTTAGCCGTGTGTGTGTGTGTGTGTGTGTGTGTGTGTGTGTGTGTGTGTGTGTGTGCCTGTACTTGAAACAGTCCCTGCATAGTTAACCGGGAACTCTGTGTTTCTTTTCTACAGAAAGCTCCCACTAATCCCAAACCTGTCCTTGAGCAGCTATGCTTCTCAGGGTGTTCCCACTAACACATGTGACATTCTCCACTGCCATCTCCTTTCCTTAGTAGGATGAAGTCTCTTCAAGAAGCTTACCCATTTTATCAAGTAAATAAAAAACAAAAATATCTCTTGCATCAGTGAATTGTGTATCATAGGAAATATATGACAATACCCAATGTGTTTGCTTCTAATTATTTGACTATATATTATCTCTTACCTAACTCAAGAAAAATTTTTTTGCTTCTTCCGACATTTTCCTAATCATGCCTTCTTGTCCATGCCCCTATGACTCCACCCATATAATATCTAATGATCAAAGAAAGTTCCCTATTTTCACTAAAAAATACATTACTTGAATCCCTACACATTTATGCTCAGTCAGGGCCATGTGACAGAAGCTTATTGGGTGATGAATGGCAACATTGCCTTGAATGTTACAGACTCAGGGAGTATTAGCTCCCTCTCTGCATTCCAAGGCATATGAACCTGCAGGCTCTCCCTCCTTTCTGAAGAGATTTTTACCTCCTCAAGCTAAGGCCTCTCCATCTTCCCATCCACTGGGCACTGATTCAAAGAGGACAGATGAACTATTGGGCTTGGAATATACTAAGAGCTCCCTGTGTCATCAGGGGGCTGGGGCATAGAAATCAATATCAGTTTCTCTGAGTAAAAGATCTGCTCCTTAATCAGGCATCTCTTCTCATCTGTATTATGTATTTCTATAGGGCAGTCTCCAGTGATGTGTATGTTTAGATATGTGTAGCCATTTACCTATCCTCTAATATATCTATCTCTCCAGCAGGCTAACTTGTTAGTTTGCAGTTGAAAAAAACTCAGACACTTACAGTTCCAAACTAACTTCCTCTTCACCAATCCCCGTCTCTTCTCAAAGATACATGAAGCTGTCAATTATTAAGAATTCCTAAAAGACTATGATTTATTGTTTTCTCGACATTTTATATACTTTCCAACTAAAACAAAAATGTACAAAATATACTTCCAGTGTTTATTCTATTTTAAAATGCTGTTATAAAGAGGATCTCTGCAGAGCCCTATGGATGGGGAGAAGCACAGCAGGGGGCAAAGGTACTCCAGGAAGCTGTGTCTGAACAAGGGACTCCTAGCCCTAAGAGCAAAGATAAACTTACCCAGGAAGCATGAGAACCATTGGCCTTCAGGTGCCCCTGCAGAACAAACCACGGAAACTAGCAGTTCTCACTAGTGTCAAACATTGAGTGGCAGAGGGCGGGTTTAAATGCAAACATCAATAACATGACATGCATCTAATGACTGACCGTGGGGTCTCACTCTGACTGTGCAGGCCAGGGATAGACTGTGTGGCTATGGCACAAATGCAGATAAGACCTTTATCCTAAGTGGGAATTCAATTTTGATTTAGAAAATATTCTCCTCTGTCCTGTGGCCATGATGTTTTAAAATGCATCATGTTTCATGGATTTACTTCTGAATCTCAACCTGTACATGCATTCTGAGAGCTGGGCTGCTTATGACTATGTATACCAGTGATGACTACCTTAAATGTCTTCCTTTCTTAATTCTGTGACAAAGGATGGCTCCTACCAGGTCCTTAGTTCTCCTGCTCTCTACCTTCTTTGAAGGCCTCTGCTTGTTCCCTGGATAAGTGACATAAAAACCATCCTACAACACAAGTTGGTTCAGCCTGCTCTCTACCCATCCTCCCTCCAATAAAACAAATGGGAGTAAAGAAAACATTGAAGTTCACCACCAACCCTGACTAAAAGGAATCCATGTCTCCTGACTTCCTCCTCTATTGAACTTCACAACTGCAGTCCCTGTCAGGATCTTCAGAACTGCTGCCCCACTCCGCAGGACCTGAGGAGCAGGTTAACTGCTCTGTAACTGGTTTCAGCTGTTTATGATCAATACCTCTTGCCTTGGGCTCTTTGAAAAACAAGTCAAAGAGCTCTCTGTCTCTTTGTCTCTCTCTGTCTCTCTCGGTGTGTGGTGGTGTGGTGGTGGTGGTGGGGTGTGTGTGTGTGTGTGTGTGTGTGTGTGTGTGTGTGTATTTAAACTGCACCTGACTTTGATCTACTCTCCGTGGCAGTGAGTGAGTGTGGCAAGTCCTAACTCAGCTTAGTCACACTAAGCAGAGTTCCACACTTCTCTCTCTGTCTGGAAACTTATTCCTACCCTCCTGCTTTCTTATCTCCTATCCCTGGATGCACTTAATTTTGATCAACCGTGATGTAGGATGTGTAGGAAAGGAAAGAAAATGCTGGAGTCTGGGAAAGAAGCCAAATTAATCTGATGATGCAAGAAATGTGGAGTGTGGCATTGGCTGTCCTAGCAATGTGGAGCTCCAGAAAGAGGCTCCTAATAACAAGTCACTATCCATCGAAGGCATACAAATCACATGCAACTTATGTACATATATGTCTCATATAATCTGCATACTGGGAAATCATTTTTTAAAGCAGAATAATGGAGATTGAATAAATAATGAGAAAGAATTCATTTTGAGTCATAGTTGTAGAGATCAGAAAATCTAAGAACATGGGCATGGAAGTCACTTGGTGTCTGCTGTAGGTGGTAGACAGTTGTACATCTGTAAAAAGGGGACAGAGACATAGAGCACACACTCACAACCTCTCCTGCAGTATGTTGCTGTAATTATTCCTTTTTATATTAGCTATCACTACTAATGTCTGTGCCTGCTTTATAAAACAAACCTTTTCATATATTAAAGTATACACGAAGGCAATCACTGTGCCTGTAACATCATAGTATCCACTGCGAGTCTTGGAACATGGCCCCTGAAGAGAATGATGACCATATTGACAGACATTTCCAGGCAACAGGATACAGGCTTAGGGTTAGAGGGCTGGAGGGGCTGGGTAAAGAATGCCAGTCACAGGGATAAGGGTGAGGCACCTTCCATGGCTGCCAGGGAGGGAAAGCCCTTGAGTTTCAGGGTAAGTGACATGACACCCCTTCAGAATTGCATCTGGCCTCACCAGGGGTTTTTGTGTCCTTGGGCTGCTGGGGAGGAGGAGGGTGATTGTGAGAAACTCCGATGTAGCTGTTGCCTGATGCGCAGAATCTTTAGTCTGGCGTTTACTCCTGACTAGGTACATTGTGTAAATGCATTTAGCAAATAAAAACATGGCACTTTCAGACTAGATTTACAATAAAATGAAAATTTTTAATTTCTAATAAATATTCCCCTTGTACCATTTAGTATGTGTTTATGTATAAACACTATGGATGATGTAGTTGAAATTTCCACTCTACTGAGCATTTTATAAAAACAAAGTTTCTCGGCCTTTTATTAACAACTGTTTTGGATAAGACATTAAAAACATGAGCTTAGAGACACTTCTTCTCTAAACCATCACAATCCAACAAACATTATTTCAATGTCAATTCCCTGTATCAAGCCAATCTCCCCCTTAACACCTAGTGAACTGTCTGTGTGAATTCTCTCCTCTCTGCTAGCTTCCTTCATTAAAACCACCCAAAAAGTACCAACATTTCTATGTGTGGAATAACATGGATGCCACTATAGCTGCAATTCTCCCATCTACTCTTTTTTTATGATTTTTGTCTTTTTTGAGACTATAACATAATCCTATCATTTCTCTTCTTCTGGTTTCTTCCTCCAGCCCATCTCATGTGTCCCAAACCTTGCTCACAATCAAATTAATGCACCCTACATTAACTGTTGCATACACACACACTCCCAAATAAATATAAATGCAGCCTGCCTCAGTCTATAGTGTTCCTTGTATTTATGTTTTTAGAAATGATCATTTGGTATTAAATAACCCCCTGGTATGCTCTTCCTGGAGAACGCTATTGCTCCCATCCCAGCATTCTGTGGTTGCCTATAGTTCTTTGTCTAGAGTTGAGGTCTCATGGGCTTTCCCCTTCTGCTTCCACATTTAAAGCCTCTGAACTTTGGGGAAACACACAAACTATAGCACAGATAAACCATATAACTTGATTCAGGTTCTGTAAGCTAGGAAGCAGAAAAGAAGAGAAGTGTGCCTGAATAGGGCTGATATTAATATCTGTGCTGCTCTGCTGTGTAGTCTGCCCAAGATTATGCCACTAATATGAGTATAGGTACCTAAAGGAAAGCACAACCCTCCACTGCCCCAGCACCATTCCTCCAATGCATGCTAGCAGGTATTTGGGGCAGGAGGCAGCTGTCTATGTGGAACAGGTGAGGGAAGTCATACACCCATGCAACTGACAGGCTTCTGTGTGTGGTGATACATTGTATATTTAATAAAGTAGTCTGGAATATCTGAGGAAAGAGCCATCTTTCCAGCCTTTTGTTTGTTTTTTCCAGACATGGTTTTCTGTGTAACAGTCTTGGTTGTCCTGAAACTTGCTTTGTAGACAAGGTTGGTGTTGAATTCACAGAGATGATCCTGTCTCCCAACTGCTGAGACTAAAGGCATGCATCATCACTGCCTGGCTATTAGGCCTTGAACAGATTTCCAGGTAGATCTCTTTCTCCTGAGGGATGGGATTAAAGGCGTGGGTCAACCCCTCTCTGACCTTTGTGGCTTGGCTGTGGGTGATTCTGTCCTCTGGTATTCCAGACAAATTTCATTAAATATACAATGTATCACCACATCTGTACTTCTGCAGGCTCCTGTCTGAGGAGCCCTCAAGCTCAGGCTAGTATAAGCCCCAGGTGAATGGAGATTTCCCTAGGGGTTTTTCACCAGTGTTGCTCTTAGAAATCTCCTCTGAGTCCCACATAGATAACTAACACAACTGTACCCTGTATGTCAGAAGATAGAGCCTGATCTACTGCAACCTACATTTCAAATTCCATTTGGGTACTTAGCTGCTTGAAGGGTTTTCCACCTATTTGGAAACTACATTTCACAGTGGTGGCGAAATGCAGACACTCTCAGATACAATTTTTAAAAATAAAAAGAAACTTTTTTCAAGGTATATGCTGAAGGAGGGCAGAACTGCTGGTCACTTCCTAATAATAGTAATAATAATAATACTCCAAATAATAATCTGCTATGGAAGGTCAAAGTCAGATTCCAGCTCTTTGAAGCCCTTTAACCTTCATCTATGGCTCTTTGATCTCCTGCTTCCTTTAAATCTCCGAGTGATTAACGACTCATTCAAAATGTATCTTCTATGATATCTCTTAATTGTTGGCTTGCTTAGCAACCTCAGTAAAGATGTAAGGGCTACTGATGTCAGCCTCCCAATCCTGCATCTCCCAGGTGAGGTTACCTCACTCTCACCTGGACATTGGTGTGCAGGTGCTCACACTCCCCAACCCATCCAGCACGATTGCTGGACCAGAGCCATGATCCTCACTTCATCTGTTCTGGTCATGTAACACTAATGATTATCCACCAAAACAACTCAACCCATAGGTCCTGTCTGGCATCCAAGACCCACCCCACACAGATCCAAGCCTTCCACAACTATCTATGAGTTCTCCACAGCCAAACTTGGCAACTATCCTTCCCCCATACCATGGTTGAGTTTTGGCTTCAGGACCTCCTTTTATGGTTGCTGTTTGTTTCTTTTTTCCTTTTTTCCTTCTCAATATCTGCAAGTCCCTTAGCTCTAGGCACCTATTTGAGTCTCTTGTGACCTGAAATAATCATATGGATATTCTCCATCATATCTATCCAAAGAAACACACTTGTGAAGGTACTGGGATTTTATCAATACTATCCTGGGTGTCACTCAGCCAGGAGATTTACTACTGGAAATCTGGGGCCTCTGTCAGACACTCTCAGGCCCTCCCCTATGGTTTATTCTTTGTCCTATGGCCTCTGGGTACCCTTATCACAGTTCACATGGCTCTTTCTGAACCTGGCCAACCTTATTTGCTGGACTATGAACTGCTTTCAGGCAGGAAGTTTATCTTATCTCTGTACTCACTATTCTAGCATAGGTTTTGGCCATGGTCTGTTCCATATGACTCTTACATTCTCATGGGTAGAGGCTGGATCCATCCACACATTACACATGAGTTTCTTGCATATTGGCTCCTATCAAGCAGCAGTTCAAAGCACTGTCAACTACTTACAATAGCCAAATAATGAAATTCACATAGGTACCCACCAGCAAGTGAATGAGAAAAGTATACATAATAGAGTACTATTATACTGTACAGAATAACTGAACAAAACTAAGTCACCTGCAGGAAAATGGACAGAACTAGAGATCAGAAAGCTAATATAGTTTTCTCTAGATACAAAATCTAGATTCCTTTTAAAAACATTAAATAGATATAAGAGGGACTATTAGGGAAGAAAAGGGACCAGAGGTAGGAGAAAGAGGAACAAAATACAGTATTAGTGGTAGTGAATGCGATCAAAGCACACTATGTACAAACATACTATTAGGATGAAACCCATTATTTTATATAAGGAATATACACTAATAATAAAAGAAAAAACAAAATAGAAACATTGCCAAACTTTATCTCCATTACTGTGACTACAGGATGTGCTTTTTCTAAACAAGCCTCAGATGCACTACATAGAAATATTGATCTTCATTTGGACATGTCTGTTGGACAGATAAGAAAAATTGAGGCAGATCTAGCAGAACCCAAGATTCAGAGGACAAGGTATGAAGCCAACGTTTTCCATAGAGAATTAAAGGTAGTGAGAAGTCTGACGTGGTACCCTGTCTATCATCTCAACCAACCCCAACACTACAGGACAGAATTATTTGTTCAGTGCTTATATAGAGAGTGAAGTAAATCCAATAAATCTAATTTAAATATCCATATACTTATTTCAACAATAATAACTATTAGTAGCCTTGATTCTCCAGTCAAAAAACATAAGCTGGTTGAATGGATGTAGAAACAAAATCCATCTGTCTTGTCTGCCCAGCTATGATGCCTATGAACCACAATGACTAACTAGTAAGGCACAGAAAATCTAAGGATGTAGTAATGACACATAGACCTTGGCAATAGCCAACAGCCCTTAAAATGGATTTTAAACCCACTGAACAAGAGGGGCAAACATACTTGGTACTGGAAAACTAGCAGACTACCCACAGTTAGCCACTTTACTAAATCAACATAATCCCTAACTATAATCTATTTGTCCTTATACCCACAATTAAGTGTAGCCCACATCCCTCAAGGAAAGTTCTTTTTGCAAAAGACAGAAAGTGGAAAAAGTTGTCTTTCCCTGAAGAAAAGCATATCAATTGGTTATCTGATACGAAATGGTTATCCTTGAAGATAGATTCATACAAGTAACATTATACAGATCAAATAGGATATATACAAACAGACATATATATTTTGAACACACACACAACAATTGATGAAAAACAAAGGCCATTATTTGAAAGAAAGAAAGGAAGGAAGGAAGAAAGGAAGGAAGGAAGGAAGAAAGGAAGAGTAAATAGGAGAGTTTATACAGGAAAATGGGAAGGGAAGGGGATTGTAATTGCAATTTCAGTTAAAAGAAAAATTTTAAATTCATTTAATTCAGCACCAGCCAGAAACTGGGAGAGAAGAGAGCCAACCCTAAACAGCTGTTAATGATGTTGATGTGAGTGGCTATGGCACCTTTGATAACTTAAATTTAGTACTTACACTTTAAAGCCTCAGAACTATATTTCATAAGAGAAATTTAAAAAAAAGTAAAATCTTTGCCTTGTTTGTTGATGAGAACACTGCAAGAAGATTCTGCTCATCAGGCAACAGCTAGATCTGAGTTTCTCACAACCACCCCCTCTTTCTGCCCAGCAGCCCAAAATTAATTTGTTGTTCTACAACAAAGAGAACTAGGCCTCTATCTATGTAGCATACTCTACTTGTAGGACTTCTAACAATGGGAGCAGGGGCTGCCCCTAATGCTTTGGCTCACTCTTGGGAACCTATTACTCATATTGGATTGCCTTGCCCAGCCTTAATACAAGGGAAGGTGCTTAGTCTTACTGCAACTTGTTATGCCATACTTTGTTGATATGTATGGAAGGACTGTCCTTTTCTGAACAGAAACAGGAGAGGAGTGTATTGGGGGGGTGAAACTCCAGTCAGGATATAAAATAAATAAATTAAATAAATAAATGGAAAAAAAGAATTCAGGATTGTCTGGCTCATGATTCTGAAGTACAGGTAAGCTGCTGTGCACATCTCATGAGAGCCTCGTGCTGCTGACAGAGCACTCATAGCATGACAGCACAAGTGTGTTTTGCTGGAGCCTCTTCCTCATGGTTTTGTAAGCCCTGAAAGCCACCTTAGAGGCCCTGCCCTCATGACTTCATACCAATTATAACCTACAGGCCCTAAGTCCAAATACCCAGGAATATGGGGATTAAGTTTCCAATGCAGGAACTGTGTGGAAACATTCAAAACAGGGGACAGCTTTCTTCTGCTTTGTCATTTAGTGGAACAGCAGCACACTTCTGGGCACAGGCTACCTGGTCTCTCTCTCTATCCAGTCCAGGTGAGCAGAACTGATATCTTTGGGCTTTTACCTGAGTACATCCAGTATGCCTGGTCATCAGATGGTGACCCTCCTAAGGGTCACCCAACACTGACACTACAGTCATTGGTTTGACACATGCTATTTAACCTGCTCCAGCGCTCGAGTCTGATCCAGATAATTTTATAGGACAGCAAGCCTCTGGGAGCTCAGCTAGCCTAACTCACAAGCCAGTGTTTTACTTAAACACAGAGGATGTCCAGATAAACATAGAATATACCCAGTTAAGTGGGAATTTCAAATAAGCCATGAATAGAGTTTATGCATAAACATCCTAAATAGTTCATGAGGAATGTTTATTAGAAAATAAAATTTTTCACTTAATCACAAATTTAGCTTAACTGGAAGTACCATGTCTTTACTTGCTAAAAGCATTTATTCAATGTACCAATCAGGAAGATTCTGCGCATCAGGTAACTGCTACATCTGAGTTTCTCACAATCACCCTCCTCCTCCCCAGCAGCCCACGGACACAAAAACCCCTGGTGAGGCCAGATGCAATTCTGAAGGGGTGTCATGTCACTTACCCTGAAACTCAAGGGCTTTCCCTCCCTGGCAGCCATGGAAGGTGCTTCATCTTTATCCCTGTGACTGCCATTCTTTCCCCAGCCCCTCCAGCCCTCTAACCCTAAGCCTGTATCCTGTTGCCTGGAAATGTCTGTCAATATGGACATCGCCTCTTCAGGGGCCATGTTCCAAGACTCACAATGAATACTATGACCTTACAGGCACAATGATTTTTCACCATGTATACTTTATGCTTGTGATAAAGTTTGTTTCATAAGCCAGGCACTGAGAGTAATAGTGATAACTAATATAAAAAGGAACAATTACAGCAATACACTCCAGCAAAAGTTGTGAATGTGTGCCTACATAATCTTGTCTCTGGCCATAAATACCTCCTTGTCCTGTGGTCACCCTTATTGTGCTGATGTGAGATCATACATTAGTCACACCACAGAATGCAAGAGACAAGCGACAGTGTCACCCTGAGAAACACTAGACTACTGCTGACCTTTGGAAGACATGCCAAGCACAAGAACTTCTAGAGTTTTCCATGTAACCTCAAGTAGCTGGACCTAGAAAGGGAAGCCATCAGTGCTGAGAATGTGGTGGTATCACATGACTGGAGTTATTGGCTGGCAGTTGGTTCTTCTCCCCACCCTCTTTATCACCTTGTCCCATCAGTCTTCAGAGGAAGACTGAATTGTATTCAAGGCTGTGTTTTCTGCACCTGTCCACTTCTGAGCACTGTTGCAGGGTATAGACATGTTTTACGGAAAGGCAGGACTGGGTCTTGGGTGCAGCCCTAACAAAGGTGCCTAGAGTCTAAGATATGCACAGTATTCCCTTAAATGACACTGTCCATGGAGCATGTCCCACCCCAGACAGCCTACATTCTAGACTTGCTTTCCCATACAGAAGTGTCCTGGTCTACATTCAACTTCACAATGATACAAAAGTGATTAGTCTTCTGTAGACATCATATGTGGAGTTGAAAATACAAATCTTTTCCCAGATTAGCAATATGGTAGGTAGAACTGTGAGTCTTCCCGTCATAACTGCACAAGGCACATCTTGCGACTTAGCTGGGGCAGAGAGCAGGGGAAGAGTTGAGCACTAGGTGAGGTAAACCAGGTGCATTTCCTCATTTGGAAACTTCCAATTAGGATTTTATCCTGAGTTTATAGGGCATGAGCCCACTGTAAGTTGATGATTATCTACCCCCTAATAACATGTTCTTGGGGTCCCACTGAGATAACTGCATCCTCAGCTTTTTAACTTTAACATAACATAGGGTCAAAGTGACTATGTGTTTTTGAATATTGGTTCAGCTATGTGCTGCTGGATGACCACCTTTGTACAAATTGTTTACCCACACCTCAGCTTCTTTCTCAGATGGCATACAGTGTTTAAGGCTGTCATGAAGATCACTGAGAGATCTAAACATTTAGTATGGGCCCATCTGGCGCATGCTTTAAAATGTTCATTTGTTTTTCTTACATAATTCCATTCAAATCCTCTTTTCTTCACAATATAAGTCACACTTCATAGAAAAACATGTAAAGTCAGTTTTCTAGACTTCAGTAATCTTCAATTTTAATCATAATTATGGTCAATGTAAAACAGTAACTCAGCTATAACTACAGCCATGAAATGTGAATGATGCTAAATACTTATCTAGTCTGCTACATAGTGTTGCTATATTTTGGGTCTTATGTGTGACCACTGGATTCCAAAGGCCCATGTGTTAAAAAGTTAATGTTGGGCTTAGTGTTACTGAGAGTCAGTTAGAAAACAGGGCTTGGTAGGGGTCTGTAGGTCACTGGAGATTGTGAGAACCTAATGCTTCTCCTTGTCTTTTCCTTTTAATTTCCCCCAACCCCGTCCATAAAGTTTGCCCCTTTATGCTGTCCCACCACAGGTCCAGAAGCAACCACATCAACCAACTGTGGACTGAAACCTCTTAAGTTGCAAACTCAAACGAACCTTCATTTTTTTCATTTGATGATCCTAGGCATTAGTTAGTGCAGGAACATCTACTAACAGACTCTGTTGGGATAACAACAAGTAATGAAACGTTTCCCTAAGATTATGACATCATGCCATCATGGAGCTATGCTGGAGTTATTGCTCTCAAGTACAGAACTCTCAAACACATAAAAGCCCAAGATCCCACAGACATTGGGAACTGAGGCCACTCTCACCTACCTTCCTGTTTGTCACTGATGTTTTACTTGCCTCTGAACTGCATTAGTACTGGATCTTACCTGTCCTTGGGAATCTCTGCTGTGTTTATTCTAGCGGGGAGCAGGGGGAGGGCACTCCTGGCATCCTTTAGAGTGCACATCTGTATGTCAGTCCCCTGCTAACTGGACCACCAGACTCTAATAATTCAATTTACTCTCATGATTCTTTTTAAGCACTGTGAAAGGACAAAAAGAAAAACCTCTCTGTACAACAGTAAAGTATATAATCCATAGAAATCATATTTTTATTATCTTCTTATTTTAACTATAAAACATGCCAGACAAGGAAACCCTACTAAAATGTAATAATCTGAATAGAAACCAACTGAGACTCAAAATGCACATGTTCTAGGACTTCTGGATCCTTAAATGGACACCTTCATCTCACTTTAACCATTTAATAAAGGAATTAAAACTTAATATCCCTTTAATTAAAAATCTTTGATGTGCCCAGATAGGCAGCCTTTAAGTACAGAGGCTTTGGGGAGAAGAGCCCACAGTGCAGAGGACAAATGTTGAAGCTGTTACCTACTTCAAGACCACATTGTTTTTAAAAATAAAAGCTAAACCCTGTAATTAGAAACTAGGGCTGTGACTAAGTCTGTCAAAACAGCCAGGGAACCACAGGAATGTGTCTGTGAAACTTGCCCATCACGTGGTTTGTGCTATTGTCAGACCCACACCCAGAAATGCCCACTGCTCCAGATAGAAGGTCTGGTTGTCTGTGAAGGCATGTACTGGGGGCTTACCCCGAGTCTTCCTGGCAAATAAAGCATCTGAGCTTTGGTTGAGCTTCCAGTGGCAGAATAGCAGTAGCTTAAAAGTTGGCCAAACTCACACCATTGAGACAAGCAATGGGATTACTAGGGCCTCTCAGGTCCCCATCCTCAGAGTCAGGTGTTAAACATTCTCTAGGAAACCTTCTTAGATGATCAGTTTGGTCCAGCTAAACACCACAAAATCCAGATTCTGTCTGAACCTGTGATTCCTCTTTATGACGACTGATTTCTCATGTTGAATGGGGCTTTCTGTTATTTTTATTTAAATATATGCTTAGGTTGACTCAGTTTACAAATTCTTTACTTGTGATATGACAAGCAAAAAGCATTTAATAGAAACTGTACTTTGAGTTTGAATTTGGACCTATCTCCAAGTTGGTGATATAGACGGGCACACGAAAGTCAAGATTTTGAGGGTAGGGGGAAGATATCCAAATTATAGCAAGAATTTGCTAAAGTAAATACACAAAAGTCAATAACACTTTTATGAGCTGGTAAATCCATAAAAATGTTTAAAATCCAGTAAGAACTCCTGTCCATGCTATGTGAAGAAAATTGTTAAAATTGTATTGGATGATGCAAAACAAGGTCTGAATAGATTATTATTGCAAGAAAAGTTTCAGTATTATAAAATGTCAATTATTTTTTAAAATATTTAGTATGCAATACAATTGGATTTAGGGGAAATTGCATTGAATGAAATAATTGTAACATTCATAGGCAAAAATAAATGTCCAAAAGTAACAAAGAAAAACGGCTTACACTGGGTGAGCCAAGTAAAAGTGGGAGGCCTGGCCTTACCTGCTACAAAGTCACAGCAGAAAGTCACTATAACCCATAACCAAAATAAATAACTTTGGCATTGAGAGAGACAGTAGATTAAAGAAACAAAATAGAGATGCCAAGAACAGATCTCAGTTGACACAAAAGCATAATAGGGACACAGTTGGAGTTCCAGTGCAGTGGGGAAAGGCAGGTTTACTGAGCACATGATGCTGGCACAAACAGCGGTCCATCTGGCAGAGACATTTCGAATACCCCTCACTCTAGGCATGAAGCAAACACAAGAGGAAGCAAAGGCTTAAATAGAAATAAGGCAACAACGATAAGAATCCAGAGCAAGCTAAAGCTTCTAAAGAAGGACATTTCAGAGTGAACAGGTAAGTTTTTAACAAATAATGGGGGAGGATTAGAAGAAGTTGAACTCAGGAGACACAGAAATAAATTTTGTATAGCTTGTATATAATAGACTATAAACACACATATTTGAAGATAGAAAAGATTCACTATGTAAGGGGGAAGACAAGTCCCTTGTTGGGATCCATGTGGGACTGTGCTCAGACTTCTGCACACAACAGAACATACAGGTGCTCAAATCCATTATACAAAGCATCTGGTGCTCACACAGAGCCCATGAAAAGCCTATATGTTTCACCTTCCCTCTGAATTACCTAGATTGCATCATACAATGAAAATGCTGTAAAATAATGGCACAAGAAGTCTGTCCATGCTTTAGTACAGACAATACTTGCATTTTTAAAATTATCTTTAATCTAAGTTTAGTTCAATCTCAGGATGGAAGACTGGCTGACAAACACAAATGATAGAAAACCTTCAGGCACCAGTTATCTACAATGTCTAAAGAGAATTATAAACAGAGCAAGAAAAATGTCTATAATATATACAGAGCATTCATTGACTGTTAAGGTAGAGACACAGAACCCCACAGTCAAACAAGTAGTAGAAGCAAGATGACATCTCAGCACAGATCCAGATGGGCAGCACTATAGGACAGGAGGCTCAGTTCCCATATGGTCATGAAAGTGGGGTTCAGATCAGATATTACTCCTAAGAAAGCATAACACCCCCATAACCATGGCAGCAACTCTTAAGCAAGGGTATGTGAAGACCTCTTTTGTGTCCCTAGTGGGAACATCAGTGAGAGTTGGTAAAGAATTCAGAGTCCCAGTGAGAATGACAATAAAAGCTGGTAAAGCTTTCATAAGGATATCAATGGAATTTGGTAAAGAAATATGCCATGGTCCAGTTGTGAATGACAGTAGAAGCTTAAAAAAAGAACCTCCACCAAGGTCCTGGTTAAAACATCAGAGCCTGTTCTTCTGCCAAGCATACTGGCAATGTCTCTCCAGAGATAACTTCTCTTCACACCTGGCAGCTCATAGTTGGCAATTCAGTCTACAAAGATTGTTAGTTGATCACAAACCTTTAAATCAATCATAACAATGTTTATAGTGGGGTAGAATTTTTTTTAAATGAGAAGAAAGAGGGGAAATGTAGATATTAAAGAAGATTTTTATAAAATACGGTGGCAAAATAGTTTACAGTCCATATAGAGAAGCTGTAGATGGTACCCCAAATCTGGAGTGAACCCAGATGTCTGTCACAAGAGAGTAAACAGACTGAAGCATGTATGCTCATAAAATGGAATGCTGTTCAGGGTGGGAAATTTATGATATTGCAACAATCTGGAGGGTTTTCAAAAGCATCACTCTGTGTAAAAGACTCTTTAGACAAAAACAAAATAATTTTTGTGCAGAGAGAAAGAGAGAGGGAGACAGAGAGAGACAGACAGACAGAGAGAGAGCTAGATGCAACAAAAACAATCCAATCCATAGTGAGAAAAATGTTGAGGTCATCTTGGGTGGGGTTGGAGAGAAAGTGACTGGGATGGGTAGGGAGGGTCTCCTTTGTATTCTATGTCTCTGTCTCAGCAGGAAACTGGCTACCTTTATCAAAACTCATCAATTGATATGCTTCAGGCCATAGATGTAGATTGTATGCAAAACATACCTCTGAAGGAAAAATAAATATTCTATACTAGATAATGACATGCCTGCATGCAATGTTTAGAGAAAAGTGCACTCATTTTGTAACTTGCTTAGATATTTATCAGAAGATGAAGATGGTTAAACAGAGAAATAGACAAAAAATTAAGTACATTTTGAACATCCCCAATTGAATAGAGTACAAAAATCCAAAACCTTTAAGCATAATACCACGGGGCAGAATTGCTCACTACATAAAAAATTTCATGTTAAAAATTGCTGAAAATATTGTTTAAGGGTCTTATGTAAATGATGTTTATGAAACATAAATAAATTTAGTATTAGGACAGGGATCCCAAGATCAGAGATATATTATAATGCATATACAGATAGTCCAAAATCAGAAAAAATGTGTGTGTTTGACTCACTTTGCCATATACTGCTGAGAGGGGGGACCTCTTAGATCTACTGGTTTAAGGGTCATCTACCAGAAAGGCAAGATACAACAAATGGCTAGATTCTCCTTCATGATACCACATGCATTTTTTGTTAATCTGTGGAAATACCCTGCTTGGTTGCATGAACATAAAGAATGAGAGGTGAGATCTAAAGGATACGCGGGCATCAGTTTAAGAACAGCAGCTGCTGACAGACAGCATCCCAAGGACACAAAGGTCCAGTCGTGTTAATTTTCTTACAGCTCTCTGAGCTGCTTTAAAAATCTCTACTGTGATCATTTGCCTTGCCATTTGTGTGATTCAAAAGCTGTTTTTATTTCTGGGCAAACATAAAACAAAACCTAGCAAAGAAGAAATCTCCATTCATTTCTAAAATGTCCCCCAAATCCTCCAGCTCTGCAGAAAGGCTCCCTTAACAGCCTGTAAGACTCAGTTTACCCTCTCTGCTGGTCTTGGCACTGCTCATCTGGGTTTCCAATCACAGGAACAGAACCCTCTGGAAACCTGAAGGCCTTGGCTATCTGCATACCTGAGTGGAAACCAGAGCCAGTCCCTGTGGTCTGAGGGGATGTCTGCAGATTTGTCCTCTGTCTGTATGGGTCCTAGTCTTCTTAAGAATTCAGCCAGCCAGTAAGACACAATTTGAGGTGGCTGTCCCCAACTAAACAACCACGTACTTCCCCATAATCATTGTAGGTGAAGGAGTTTAGAAGGACTACACTTGTCAGGGATTATTGTCCCATTATGATTCTAGGGCTCTGAAGCATGAAGCTCTGAGCCCACAGACCAGAAAGCAGGGGCAAGAACTGCCACCAGGCCTCCGGGCCCTGGGCAGGCCTCCAAGAACTGAAGCTGCAGCCTGCTTGGCTCTGACCAGAAGAAGTGGGATGATGAGTCCCATCTCTTCCCTCCTCAGCGGCTCCAGCTTCCTGGGTTCCTACTTAACCAAATCCAAAGAGGTAACAGCCTGGGGCATCCAGCAGGCAAAAAAATTTCAGGGGACCTGTAAAAAGGGCACAGGGATGCAGGCTTCTAGAATGTATACCACACATAGATGTCTAAGAAAGTAGAACTGTTTTCTTCTATCCCAGTCCCAAAGGGGTAAAGATCAATCAAGCTGATACACACAAAGGCTATTTGGGAAGAGCATTGCTGGCTTCCCAGCTTGGTTATGATTCCACAGCCTTCTACCATCCATGACACTTTTTCTGAGCTTGTGCCACTGGCCTACCCCTAAGCAGGCCTTGGTCAAGCAATATATAAACGCATCAGCATACTATTCAAGATGGCAATAAGTGACATCTGTAAGCAGTGGTTCCCTTTGCACAGGTGACACCCCAATGACACATCACTCTGCCAAATGACAGAAATGGCTTTGCTTCAGCACTCTCCACAAACAGCAGCTTCACTAGGTGACCTACCTGGGTGCCATTTTCCTTTGGCTGAATAAACTCAATAATTTAAAACAAACATCTCAAAAGGCATTCATATCTTCTACCTAAAGTAGCTGTGAAATTGGAAGCAACTTAGAGTATTTCAGCCCTCCATCCTGATCTGGGTAGCATAGGAATAAAGACCACACAGTCAGGAGGAAAACTGGCTGATGCTCTGGCCACATTACTGGAAGTAAATTAACAGAGACAAGCCCCAGCCTCAGACATACAAAGAAGATAAAGATATTATTGACGTCAGGGCTGGCAGAGATTTAAACAAGATGATACCAACTGGGGATAGCACACACTTTTGTTATTGTTAGTTATTAAATATGAACACTTGAAAATAATTTTATAATTTCTACTAAAATGCAAATAAGCTGCATAGAATTTGTATTTTCACTCCAGTTAATTAGTGACAGGAGAGTGACACTGTTGAGAGTAACGCCGGCTCATTAGATGAGATGTTCTCAAATGGATTCATAGAGGAGAATACGAAAGAGAGAGGGAGGGAGGGAAGGAGGGAGGGAGGGAGGGAGGCAACAGGCACAGCTATGCTGTCTCTACAGGAAGAATAGTTTTTGGCACATAAAAATGATACTTAAACCAACGTAGATTTTGTCTTACTATATAGTTAAGAGCAAGAATGGACAGAATGCCCCTAAGCCTGAGTTGTATGACCTTGTCACTTATTAACTGTTCCACTTATCTAAACATTGGCTCACCTGTAGCCCTTGGCCATTGTCTGCCCTGGGCTGGTCCTGCCCCACTCCCAGTCTTTATCCCTGGCTGAGTGGAGTACTGGGAACAGCAGGAGTCTGGTCTTGTCCTTCCTCTATCTCTGAAGCCATGGGGTTCTGAGCCAGTAACTGTCTAGGCATTTTAAGCTCAAACCTCTTAGTACTTTTTTAATCAATCTCTTGTTGTTGTTGTTTTTTTCTGTCTCACCATCTAGAAAGCTTAGTCTCTGAGACCACATTCTACTACTTTATCAGTTTCCATACACTTATAGAGTAAACTCTGCCCTTTCTCAAAGAGGAAGTAACTTAAAAAGCTACAGGGTATAGCTTTCTTATATGTTTAATTTTTTAGTGAAAAATCGACATCTGTCTATACTGAACTATATAATGTTCCATGATTGAATGGAACAGGGGTGTCACTGTTGCCTTGCACAGCAGGTAAGGACACCTTCCAAGGAGTAGTCGTGGAGCAGATGCACTGCAGCTTGTAGAAAAAGATGGTTTTGAGCAGATGCTGGTAAGATATGGGAGTTGGCTTCAGAGCTAGCTTTCCACTCCTTCCAGGCAGCCATGACAGTAAAGACCGGTCCTAAAGCCAACTGGTCCTAGGAAGAATGTAAAGACAGACTCAGATGCAAAGACCAAGACTAGATGATGTCATTATAATGGGATACAGGGGTGAGCAAAATATTGGTCTGCCCATCAAAAACTCTACCCCCTGAAGTCACATGATGTTTTCCTCACCTGTATTTTAAGTCAGGCATTGACAATGTACTTTTGGTAAAAATCTACACAACAAGTCTACATGATATAGTAACAGAGGAAAAAAGAACTCCATTTTGTTGTTGTTATTGTTGAAATGGCTTGTGATACCTAAGTGGCCATTGTGTGGACAGTTGGTATTGCAGGTAGTTGATCCCTGTCAAGAAGAGAATAATAAAATGGCAAGACAGAAATTCAAGCTGCAGAGTTTGGAATCTGGGTATTTCTTCTATAACATCACAGACTGACTTCCTGAGCAAGACTATCTCCTAATGAAGCTGCATAGGGCTCCTTAAATGGCCAGCCTGACTTTGATTCTAAAGTAGGTTTAGCAGATGTATTTTAATCAATGGTTTGTAAGAAGGAAAGTGCCATGCAAACATCTGTCCTCATCATATCCCTTGGGTAGGAGCTCATACATGCAGTAGTCTTATTCTATTTCTGTCTAAGATGTACATTACATGAATCTCGAAACTAACACCTAACAAATTCTTCATTAGAACTGTGCAGTTTCATGCATACCCCATCATAATCATCACATCATAATTGGATGCTCACTTACTGACTTTAGTATGGAGTACTAGAGTAGTCACTGGATAGGAGCTTAGCAAGTGCCAAGGCATAGCCTGTGCTTCCTTAGTGTGCTAAGAAGGCCAACATCTGGGCCCTTACTTTCTACTCCACATCAGCAGGGTCTGCTCACAACCTCTGTGCCCTGATAAGAGCTTACACATATAATATTCCCACAGTGTGCGAAATACTTGTTTCCAAGGCCCATTACATAGTTTTTTCAGCACATACAGCATCCCTAAAAGAGATTTACAATTGTTCTTTTGAAAATGAACAAGTGCTCCACTCAACATGTGACACACACCTGTAATCCCAGTGCTAGAGAAGTTGAGGCGTAAAGATGAGCCAGAGTAGAGTGAGATCCTATCTTGAAAACAGCAAGAAATGGTTCAGGGCAGGGAAGGGGGACAGAGGAAGAAAATGAGACAGAGACAGAGAGGGGACAAAGAGAAACGGACCCAGAGGCAGAGTCAGGGAAACAGAGACAGCCAGAGAGACTGTTAAATCTTGAATAATTCCTGAGAGTTCTTTCTCAAAACAAGTAAAGTAGTAACCTTGACTTAGAACTCAAACACCCTGTAGACAGTCTTTCAGTCTCCACTGGGCAAAACTCTAGACCCACTGAATCATCTAGTCAGAAATTAATGAAGATCTTACCTTAGCCACTCATCCAATTGGGTCTTTTATTTTTTTAAGTGCAAATAGCAAACAATTCTAAATAACATTACCCACCAAACATTGACTAATTTGGAACACTGATAACCCATTTAGAATTAAGCAATAGATATCTTCAATGGTTTTATGAAATTTATATATTGGTGACAAGATAGAATAGTGTATCTCAAAAGTGGGAAAAAGGTGTATTAGTGCCACAGGAAGTATCCACAGTGTCTGGAGATATTTTTGGTTACTACAACTGAGGTATTACTACAACCCAGTGGGCAGTGGAATACAGTGCTACTGCTCAACATCTGACAGCACACTAAAAGCTCCCCCAAACAAATAATTTTCAAGTCCAATAACATTAATATTGAGGTTAAGAAATCTCAGGAAAGAGATAGGAAAGTCAGTTTGTATGTCTGTAGGAAGATGATGGATGGCTGGCTGGAAGGATGGATGAGTAGATGAATGGGCTGAAATATCTACTAACAAGACAGAAGTTACTTTGCATCAGGGGGCTGATTTGAAGTGTGTTATCTTTTCAGTTTGGGTGTAGCATTGTCATTTGGCCTCCTGTTGATCATGTAAACTTGCTTGCCTTTCTAAGCCAATGACAACATGATCAGTCCTATTGAAGAATATCCAACAGAATATCTCCTAAAAAAAAACAAGAAATAATTACCATCACGCATGTTATTTGAAAAAAAAAAAAGAGAGGACAATGTAAATGATTGTTTCAAGACTCTAGAAATATCCAACTAGAAAATGTGTCATTCTTTATGGAAATAAAAGAGTTGGGAAGAAAAAGCAATTGTGTTTCCATGCCTTAGACATGCTGCATTTGAAAATATTCTAATACTGCTAAGTAAAGTTCTGGATAGTATTCAAAAACAGGTTTGCCATAGGTTGAGCAGGGTTTGTATCCCACTTTAGTGGTGTGGGAGGCAGGAGGAACATTAAGTGGCAAGTGTAGTGGGAGGTCATTAATGGGTTAATGTAGTTCTCATGAGAGGCTATTTTAAAAGCCTTGTCCTCTCCCACCTGACTGCCCTTGCACATGCTGTCACCATGATGCCATCTACTGTACCATGACAGAGCTAGAGAAGCCGCAGTAGGTACAGAGTCACAGAACTTCCTTTCTTTACTTTACAAAGTATTCAGCCTTAGACAGTTCATCACAGTAACAGATAATGGACTGAAGCAGGACTGTAAACAGAATAAATATGGAGGTGTGCATTACAACTTGGAAGCTGTGGCTCAAGACTGTTGATAGTAGTAACCCTGTTAGGGCATTGGGTTTTGGGAAGGAAGAGCCAAGAGAAAGAAAGTGGTAAGGAGACAGGGCAGGGCCACAGACATCACCATAGACCAGGAAAGAACAAGAGTGTGGTCATTAAAAGTAAACCTCACAAGGATACCAGACAAATCATCATTGTTCCTAATATCATCATAGTTTAGAAACCATCTGACCACTTTCCGACATGGAACATGTGCAAAGAATCAGGGAGCAGGCAGTAAAATAAATTGGAGGCACACTGTTCAGGGTACTGATTTGAGAAGTAGAGAGGCAAGCTTGGCAGATAATTAGGTATGGGCTAGTTAATCAAAGGTGGTTTCTTCCTAGATAAAAACTGTTTAGCATCGATCTCAAAAAAAAAAAAAAAAAAAGAGGAAAACAGGTATGTCAACACAATCTGTAATCCCAGTGCTCAGAGGGTGACAGAGGAGGCTACAAGCCTCGGGCCACTTTTGGATTCATAGTGAGACCTTGTTTCAAAAAATCAGAAGTAGGACTGTGGTGGTGGCTCAGTTGGTAAGTTCCTTACTTCATTGTGAAGACTTGAGTGTAGATTGCCAGCACCCAGGCATAAAGGTGGAGAGAAAGTGACAAAAGGATCTCTGGGTCACACTGGGTAGTTAGTTTAGCCTAACAGTTGAGCTCTGGGTTCAGTGAGAGACTCTGCCTCATAATAATGTGAGGTACAGTTGAGGAGAAACTCAAATCTGTCCTCCACACATACGCACACACATGCAAATTCACTCGTACACATATGTGCACATACACATAAACAAATAATACAGCAGAGATAATTGAAAGTAAAATTAATTAATATAAGGGGGAAAGTAAGGATAAATAGTTGATAACCAATAGCATCAATTTTCTTTTATAGACAGAAAGAAGGAATGACTATGACCATTTGAAATGTCCAAATAACAAGAAAAATTTTACTTCACAAATGTTCATGACCCAAAAAATGATCAAATACTGAAATTTATTTCCCAATCTTCCTCAAACTCCCAGAACCTTCTGGCTCTTTTTCAATGAAAATAAACAAAGCTGAAAAGATAGCTGGGCATCATCACAGCCAGCCAACCCCAGTGATAGTTATATGGGCCTTTCTGTTTTCCTTTGGATTAGATCTTACTACTTCCCAGGTGTTTGGTGTGAACTCACCAGCTGATGCTTACATTCTAAAGGCAAGAGGATAATTACCACTTAGCAAATCTGATTTTATGCTAAGCAGAAAAATGGTAATGGTGACCTGAGATGGCAGATGTGACTGAGAGTCCACATGGATTATAACACTCAGGACAAGAGTGACTGCAGATAAAGAGTGTCACACAGTGACTCTCTGCTCTCTTCCACAGCCTGGCTCCAGTATTCATTACATAAGAAGAGAGAATGACCTGATGTGGTGGGAGGGGCAAGGGACCTTGAAAAAGGATATACAAAGATAGAAAAGGGGACTTCTTTATTCATAATAATAAAATATATATATAAATAAATAAAAAGAAAAAAAAAGAAATCCTAAATCAAAAAACCTAACCAACCAATCAACAAATAAATAAATAAATAAAACATTAACAAATTTGAAAAAATAAAAAAGATGCTTCACCATTTTGGTCAGAAACCAAAATCTAACCACTGAGATTGCATAAGTATTTCCACGTTATAAACAAAATCCAGAAATCTGAGTCAAGATTATCATTATGCTAATTATTCTTATAACTGGAAAGAAAGTTGTGAGTCTATGAAAACAGGTACCCCACCTTCTTCATGGAGATTTGATATCAATCTCACTTTGTTCAAAAATATATAAGTAGTCATGGTATGACATATGACTAATACACAGATACATATGACTCAAATAATGTTTAAATTTCTATTGAAAAGTAAGTTATACAGTCTGTGCCCAGAAAGAGAATATGATCATATCAATCATTGATTATATTAATATTGATTACCATTAATATGATGCGTATATATGAATATTTGGGTACATATGGATCTGTGGGTATATATACATATATGTGAATACGTGTATGTTCATGCGCATGTGTATACATACATATATACATATACAGTTAGCCAATGGGGGTAGCATCAGCAAAGCGAGCTGCATAAACCATGTGTTAACTCTGATCTTTAGAACAAACAAGTATCAGAGTCGTTATTTCATCTCCAATGCCATTTTCTTTTCATTCTTGAGCGCTTACACAAGATATTCAGTACATGGTGTTGCCAATAGATGTTCATAGTTTAAAAATAAATTAACCAAGAATGGGATACATGGATTTGGTTAATAATAATAGTAATAACAATAATAGATGTAGGTGTCATTAAACTTATTTGTCATTTTCCAGAAATAAGCCTTTGCTTAAGCCTCCAGTTCCTTCACCAAAGCATCAGAGTGAGAAAGAGTACTCCCGTAGAGGCTTGGCTATAGATGTCAGATATGATGGTAGCTCATTCACCATTCTAACTTGAAGCCTCCAAGGCCCAGGGGAGTGGGATATAGAACACAACATAGTGGGACTTGACTTGACCAGGGTCCTAAGGATGCTGATTACTAGACAGAACTCTAAGAGGAAGTTACAGGACACTGGAGCCACAGGAGGCAACACTAAGTTGGGGAGATGTGTCTCACTGTCTAGGGTCTCTGAACTGAGCCCAGGTAGTAAGGGAAGGGCCACCAGATGTGTCCAGGGCAAATCCTGTGATTCTGCTGTGCCACCACACTCTGAAGAGTCTGCTAGTTTTCACTTTCACCCAACAGCCCTCAGCCTTGATGGAACATCAAAACACCAAGAATACCAGACCTGAGAACATCAAGTTTTCAGATGCCCGCAGCAGGCAGAGTCCCCAAAGCCACCAAAATGTTACATTTTCTTTCACCCTAGTTCCTTCTCCGTAGAGCTTGTAGACAAATGACAGTGACTTCCAACATATAGAATGATCTTCTCTTTATTCAGTCTTATAACAGATGGTACCATCCACTCTATCTAAAGTGCCTTTATACCTTAGAAAGAATTACAAACTCCTTTTATTAGCACAGTTACTAGTGATGGCCTAATATTGTTTTTTTTTTTTTTTTTGGTTTTTCTTTTTTTAGCTTTAATGTTGTTGCTGGGTATTTGACAAATATCTGCCCTGTAAGAAAAAAGTAAAAATCAGAATATCTATAACATTCAGATCATACTGAGTTTAAGTTTGGATTCCAGGTCTCTTCAATACAGAACTAATACAAAGAGCAACAATACAGATGCTCTTTCAATCATCTCTCCTCATCAGTTGATCTCAAGTCTTCACACAGATCAACGGTCATCAATGCAAAGCCACGTGGGAGGGGAGAGAAGGAGGCACCCAGTAGATTATCTCCTACAATTAATTATAGAACTGCCACCCTAGATTTCAGAAAATGCATTGAACTAGACCACTTCCACCATGTGATGAGTCAGTCAGCCTTCTGTTACTAGAGCAACAGATATAACCACTATGGAGGTAATGAACTCACAAGAGAAAATGACTGTCTTGGCTGTGTTTTGAGAGGTGTTGGTACATGGGTGGAGGGCCTGTTGCCTTTGGGTCTGAACTGAAAATAGCGGATCACAGTAGGCGTGCACATGACCAAATACTCAGCTCAAAGCAGGAAAGCAATAGCATAAAACAGGAAAAGATTGTCTACAAATTTTTTTTTTACTTTACTACATTCCAGACAACTTCAGAGGTTCAATTTATATATTAAAGATATTTTAGGGCTGAGGATGAAGTTCAGTGGTAGAGTACTTACCTAGTGTGTCCAAGGCACTAACAACACATACACATAGTTATAAGGATCACAATTTCCAAAGTGTTATTTTCCAAATGTATCACAAGGGAAATGTTTAAACTTGCTGAAAGGAAATCCACAGTCAGATGGCACATTCTGTATGCCCCAACAGATGTTTCTAGAGAACATTGGTGTATTAAGAGCCCATCTGAGCACAGAACCCATTTACCAGAAATTCTCACTATGATCAAGCAGATCTTAGGTTTTCTAGTCATGAAATTTCTGAAGTATCTAGAATGTCTCTCTATTTTAAATACTTTAGATCACTCACCTGTGTTTTGCTTGGTAAAGTCTTTCTTCACAGATAATCCTAAGGCAAATTCTGCCCAGGGCTTTCTTAAGCATGGAAAGGTCAGGGTGAGCAAGGATATAGCCAAGAATGGTTTAATGTTATGAATAAGCAACTACAGAAATAGAAGGAAATCCTCACATCTACCCTCATGCTGGCATGCCTTTGTTGGAACACATCTCCTAGAAACAGCAAGAAACAGAATTATCTACTCCAACCCTCTAGCAGACCTGCACCATGCAATGCTCACCTGAGTGCTTTGGCTCTGGATTCCCTCTCATTCCTTTCCTCTCATGCCTGATCCCAACACTGTCCACATAGATCTCTTTCTTACTTTATGTAGGCTCTATTCCCTCATCAAACTCTGATTTTGAAGAGTCTGTAACAGAAATCTCACCAAAGGTGGACAGTCCCAGAAAGCTTATAGTATTCTGTCTAAATGACATTTGCATTCTAACAGGAGCAAGAATCCAACTGGTGTCTTAAAAGGACATCAATCTTGAGCTAAAGGACATTAGAAATGACCTACTATTGCACTAGATTATGATGGGCCTTGAGAGGGGGCAATAATGGCTCAAGACCACACAATTGTATGGAAACAACATCAGGCAAGCACCAAGGTCTCTAAGACATCAGGACACTTTGCCAGGCTCCCAGATACCATTTTCTTCTTGTTAACAACAAGAACTATTGAAAGCCACTTACCCACACATTTTAAAGGCCACCCCAGAGGGTGCTGTCACTCTCTGGATGGGTAGGAACAAGGTTCTGGGCCCAGGTGTCCTCTTTGTACATCAACTCTGTGCCTGTCCAGATACTAGAGAGATGTGGATAGAAGAGATGAGTTTCCTGCCCCATGTCACTGATATTCAGGTGACAGAAAAAAGACTGAACCAGATGATAAATGCATATCTAGTGTATTACTACAACCGTCTCTACCAAGATCAAGGGAGAAAAGGGAAGCTTGGCTTTGCCTTGTGCTCTGCAAGATGTTTAGTAGGACCCTAGGCCTTTAGTCCACACAGTACTTTCCTCCTGACATATGTCATTAAGTGCCTTCTGAGGACAATTGTCCCAGTGGAACACTGAGGCCTAATGACCCTGCCAAAGCTCCTCTTTCACTCCACATAGCAGCTTATGGGAGACATAACAACTCATCCCAGGATGGGCTAGCCTTTACCCAAGAACACATAGCCTGTGGTATAGCATGGTCCCAACCTGAAGAAGGCTATCTTGGGAGCTACTGTTTCTCTTACACTCTCCACAAGACTAAATACTGGGAGGGCCACCTTGCCTGGCCATACTCACTGTTCAGTGCTTTTAACAAAAGTTTAAACATGCAAGATATTAATATATAAGTTTCTATCTATAACACTATATGAATTTAGCTACAAGATATTCAAACAAATAAAACAAGCCCATCCCTTAGCCCAAACATTAGTTTGCAAATTGTGGGGAAGAGTTCAGAGACATTGGGTGTCTCTTTTGAAGACTACTATGAATACACAGATTACATGAAGACAAGGTGAGTTCAGAGACCTTTGTAAACTGTCGACTAAACCTGGGCCACAGCTGGCAGAGGCCAAGGATTACACTGCTTATAATATCATCATTGTGTAATACTACTCTCTGTCAGCACTCTAGTCCTAGCCAGCTTCACTGACTTCCAAATAACAATGTAATCACCCTGTAATCTTTGTGTTTAAGAAGCCTCACACACAAGCACGGCCCCATGCCATTTCCTTGAAGCTGTCAGCATAGAAACATCTCAAACAAATCTCTTTCCTAGGAAAATGTTTTTTCACCAGGGTTAACACCATCCATGGGCAGGCAGAAGCCCTTCACATGCTCGCTGCCTGAACTCGGAGCAGAGAACTAGAATCCCATGAGGAATTCACATCTCATATGACTTTTTAAGAGCCTAGGGCAGTAGGGTTGCAAGTTAAAGGCCTTTCTGGAGGTAGAGCAAGCACAAGTCCAGTGTGAGACGTGTAGCAGGGCTTTGTCTCAGAGAAATGAGTAAGAGGCTTGAGGATATAGCTTCGTGTAACATGTATTGAATCTTATGTTCAGTCCTCAGTGCTGAAAAATTGTATAATTTAAAAAGAAAAAGAATACATACAGCAGATAGCACTCCTCATTGGAAACCCATACAGAAAGTGTCAACTTCCTAGAGTATTACAGACTAGCCTCATAGATGATGGGGACACGGCCAGGTGATGTGGCCACACTTGTCTCTTGCTAATTAACGTCCCATCACCCTGTCCTTGTATTTCATTTGAACTCATCTTCTGAGTCTCAGGATCTAAGCACACAATGACCACTATCATCAAGCAGAAGCAGATACATTTGTCCTTTCCTTATCTAGCGCCTTTATCTGCAGTTAATTGAATGGTCATTGGAACTCAAGCCTTTAGAGGCTGGATAAGCTGTGTCGGGCAAGAGCGCTCCTATTCTGTTGACCTCTCTTAAGAGAGTTCTTTGTGAAACAATGACCTGAGCAACTGTCTGCCACCTTTGCATAGCTCACTCTCTAGCTTGCTAGATCACAGCGGGATAGGTGACTTTCTGAGCATTTCCATCCTAGAATCTCCAAGCTTTCTCATAGAAATGACAGCCCTGAAGGTGTCACACAGGGATTTTCCATAATTTCCCACTGAAGTTTCTAGAGGCCAGATTTCTATGTGAGCCCAAGACCTACCAGTGTTCGTCCACTCTGCTCCTTTCCACCGTGGGGGAAGGATCTTCTTCCTCTCAGTGAAGTGTTTGTGCCCTGCTTCTTTCTCTGTGGTGGGGACTGGGAAGGTGACAAAGCGAACATGCTTCTGTGAGAACTTCTTTCTCTGAAACTAGGACTGACCTGAAGGAAGTTCATTTGATCAGACAGCAGTAGGCTCCCTGAGGGAGTCTGTCACCAGATCAGATACTAAACCCAACCCAATCTACAATAATGACTGACTGTCACAGAGGCAGAATACATTTAGCAATGTAATCTGTATGTAAACTGTTGTCACACAAAAGAGAATGTAAACATTTCTTCTTAGGAAAGGTCTCAGACAATGTGACATTTGAATAGGACCTTATAAATACAGTAGTTGAATAGCTAAATCAGAAGGATGGGTGAGAGTCAGCCATATATGCTAAGCAAGAAGGCTTAAAACTGCAGGACACAGGCTACAATTAGGCAAGACTAGACCATAAACATGGAGGACATCTATGAGAAAGAGCTACCAAAGAGAAGCCACCAGGCCATCCCAGATGCTGGCAATGCCCAGAACAATGACTAGCCCTGTCCCTGAGAGAGGGAGACTTGATCAGCATGATCAAATAGTTCTTTTCAATGTCTGCTCTAAGGGCAAATAAATGCAATCTAGTCTAGAAAAACTCACAAGGACCGCTGCACATTCCACACAGGTGTGATTTTTTAAAAAAATAGAGAAATCATGATTGGTGTATTTTCAATGAATCACTGTTTTCATAATTAATATCTATTCCTTTGTTAGCTATATCATTTTTATTTTTAGTAAAGCAGGGTTAGTTATTTCATCTGTGAGTTTTTCAGTTAGGAACTAAAGCCTGGGTTATTATCATGTCTCAAAACCTAGCAGAGAGACCCTGGTATGTTCAAAGATCTTGTATTACCTCATAGATAAAGTTAAAGAGTAGGGCTCAACATATTTTGCTGTAAAAACTAAGTGATTTTTGGTTCTTATTTTGTAGATCAAGTAGTGTGCCACTCAGCTCTGCCCTCAGAGTGAAGCTGCAGTCATAGCCATGTCTAAATGAATGAGCAGTCTCTATTCCAACAAAACTTTATTCATAAAAATGGGAAGCAGACTGGATGGGACTGGACACAGTCTGCTTATTTCTATTACAGACAAAGGTAACTTGTTCTCGGTGATTTGACAATGGGGCACTTAGTCAATAGTTTCCTAGGAACACAGAGAAGAAAACTCTTGAGGCTGAGTTGGAGTAATTTACCCATTCCTATAGACAAATATGCCCCTGCTCTGATAAACTCAAGGTAACAGAATGTCAGAAGCAGAAAAGCTTTGGAGTAATCCCTATTTATGCTAAAGAAACTACTGTGTGCCTTATGCAAAGCTCTAACACTCATATCTGTGGACTGGGTTTGCATCTCATACTTGTGAGACAGAACTTACCCCAACATGTCCTAACTTCATCTTGTGGGAAGTAAACAGCTTTTACCTTGGGAAGGAGAAGATTCCAGAACTAGAAATGCACCACACACATAGTACAATCAAGAGGGATATTTAACAAACTCAGCCATTTTGCAACAGGCCAAGCTGTTGATACCACAGATCTGTCAGTGCCCATATTGACTACATCCAGAGAAGCACTTCTCACCAAAGCCAGAGCCACTCCAGGGATCTAAATGATGTTCAAGTTGAAAAAAACAAAATATTTAGTTCCCAGCTTAGCGTGAATGTAAAGCAACTGATCACCATTTAAGCTTGGGCTCATGGATGGAAAGAGGCCTTGCAGTTTTAATTGCTTCTGAAGAATGACATTCTTTTCAATAATACTGTATCCAAGGCACCACCACAAAACCATTAAGGATCTACTTCCTATTGATTTCTCCCAAAATAATACTGTATTAATATGTTAAATATTTAATAAAATTTAAAATACTAAAAGGTTAATATTTATTTAAATTTAGATAGACAACTCAAAAATTTCTTAATCTCTAAATAAAAGGCCAAACAACTGAATTTCAATGACACACACCATTAATTCCAACACAAAAAAAGCCTAAAAATAATAATTTGTACCCTTAAATACATAACTCCAAAAAATAAACTTTCTACGTTTCTATAAGTTTAGGCTAACTACCAAGTAAAATAGTTCTCGCCTTTAATCCTAACCTAAATAAAACACAACAAAAACAAAAATATTTAAGAGACATAAAAAAACCAACAAAAACAAAACTAAAAGAATTAAAAAATACTACATACTACCATTTGGTTCCAAGGACACAGCACTTTTCTAGGCAATAGTCATTAAAATGTTGTGCCCATAGTACTTGCCACAGGCTACTTCCTCCTGCCCCACGATATTCAGGGGTGTTTTCCACTTTATAAATGAAAGAACAACTGGACACAGTAAAGCACCCCAGTAGTCCCAGCACCAGGGAGGCTGAGATAGATGAAACAAGAAGTAGAGGGTCATCCGGGCTGGACCATATCCCAAAGGAGAGAGGGGAAGGGGGACTGGAGAAAGAAGAAAAGGGCACTAAAGGACCTGAGCAAATGGCGCTCGGCCATGTGGTGGGTCTACCCCAGTCCCACCTGGGACCAGTGCTCTTCTCCACACTGAGCCTGTTTAGGGATCTTCAGGAAGTAGGGACATTTTCAGAATGAAGAAGCCTCAAGTTTACTTTTGTTGTGGCATGCCGTGAGGACATGAGAAAAACACGGCAATGGTGCAGATGTAACACCCCAATGGTCCTGGGAACAGTCCTAGAGTCAAAGCCGAACCTCAGGGCACACTGCACAACAGAGCAGCAGCAGTGTCTGGAACTGCTGACTATTGAAGGGACACGCCTCTCCTGGATTTCTTTCTTAGACTTGAATTCACAAACCAGCATGCTCAAATTACAGAGGTTGTAATGCTTAGACCTTCACACCTGGACTCACACTCAAGCAAGAAGCTTTGTAGGTGTTCAGAACAAATCAGCACCATTATCCACATTTTTAGTCTTAAGACTTCTCATGATCGGATGACATCCTCAAAAGAGGCGGAAGTCATTTCTGAGAGATGCTCCCCCAACAGTCGCTCCTGGCATCTCCTTGCTGGAGACCACTAAGGTACCTTAGGACAGGTATGGCTGCTGTTCCAAACATGCTAAATTCTTGATTAACAGAGCCTCAAGGTACCAACAATATCTTAGGATCTAAATAAATACACGAACATTGGAAACTCCTCCCCCATATAACTTTGAGAGTTAAGAAAAAAAAAAGTTAAATCAATAATGTAGAGTGTGGAGTGTTAGAATGTGTTGTTTCGTTACTACTTTACCTCTTCCTGACCAAAAGTAAAAACTAAAAAGCCATCTTGGTTGTTTAATTTATACCAGTGGTTCTCAACTAGAGAGAACATTTGCTTTCTAGAAAGGAGCCAACCAAGAGAACATTGGCCAATGTCAAGAGATATATTCAATTGTCACTGTGTCCATGTCATATGAGGATAGAGGCCAGGGCTGCTGCAGATATACCATAGTCCATAGGACAGCAGTCACTGGAAACCTACCTCACTCCAAGGATCAGCTACACTGAGGCTGAGAGGCCCTTACGGACAGGACTGCAACAACGTAACCCTTGAAGCTCACAGACAGGGCAGCTGCAGTTCCATCCCCAGCACCTGTCCCAGAAGTATGAAGATCTTCACGGCCACAGGGTTTAGAGAGGTAAGAGCTTGAGTTGCCTGGGGCTGGGAACAGCATATACTGGGAGCTGTCCTGGAGCATTGTCCAGATGCCTGATAGTTGTAAGGAGTGGAGATTTATTCCACTTGGATTCAAGAGAAAAATGACACTAGCTTTCTTTGAAGGGTCTTAGAATTTAGCACAATAACTAAGGAGGGCTGTGTAGGTGGACAGCCCTGTGTTATCACATGAAGAGTATGTTAAATGCTGAATGATGTACAGTAAGCTTCCATGTAGCCAAAAGGTAAGTATTAATTATAAAATAAAGTCATCGGTGATATATATACCTCATAAGAAAGGAAAATTGAGAAGTAGGATATTGTGGTGGAATGTTCTCTGTATGATATAAATAAATAACTGTTTGGACCCATGCAGGGCACCGTAGAAGTGGGTGGAGAATCAGAGACAGCCAGGTAGGAAGAAGGGGTGGAGTCTACTAGTCGCCATCTGTCCCCCGAAGAAGAAGCATGTAGGAATTCAGGTGAGCCACGGGCTGCAAGCCACGTGGTGGGTAGATTCATGGAAATGGGTTGACTTAAGAAGAAAGAGCTAGCTAATAATGTGCTTAAGATATGGGCCAAGCAGTGTAAAGTATATAAGCGTGTGATTCATTTCTTTTGGGGGACAAAAGCTGCGGACGCGCGAAACAGGTTCCAAACCGGCGCCACACGTGTGCCAGGTCATAAATCTCCGGACCCAAACAGGCCGGGAAAAACATACAACAACAGGATATTTATTCTTATTCTCTCTCCTCCCCTGTTTCTTCTCCTCCTCCTTCTCCTTCTTTTCCTCTTCTTTCTTTTTTTCTCCCTTTCTTGTTCCCTCTGAGCAAGATGCCCTGCTCTATGTACCCAGGACACCATTTCTCACTGTCCCTGGTCCTTAGCCTCAGGCCTCAGCTCCATAGTCTTTCCACTGCTCCCTATGTCTCTAGTTCAGATTCTCAAGGCAGAGACACAGACGCTCATCTCAGATAAGAGATCCACACCTGGCCAAAGCTGCAGAGTGTCGAGGCACAGCATAGCTCTTGAGCCTGTTATGTGAAGATGTGTCTCACACACATACACACACACACACACACACACACACACACACACACACACACCTGAAAACACATGTCAGACACTTATCAAGGTAAATGGGACAGGACAGGGCAGCCAATGCCTACAGGCTCTGACCACAGGGAAACATCCCAGGATCTCAGTCACAAATCAGTCCTTGTTCCAACCACCTGTGGCTCTAACTGTACACATCCAATCTGGATTAGGCTCTGGGAGTCAAATATGAAAAATAAGTGGCATTTCATGGTCCAACTCACCAGCTACTTTGGGATTCCTAGGACAGTCTTTCTAAACACTTTCAGAAGCAAGGATCTGATATGCAAGTTCACAAGTGTTCATTACTAGCATCCTTTTAAAGGCATCATAGGCTTCTAGATTTTCCATGATCTCTCAGGCAGCCATATGCATTCAGCACATTAGGAGCTCTGGAAAGTTCTAGAGGCATAAAGCCACCAAGACCCCAAACTTGTATAAGATAAGAACATTTTGTTTCTTAGTGTCAACTTCTTCATGCTCATCTTTCAGTCTTTATGATGCCAAAGATGATTTTTCTACTCTAATACAATTGCCATATATATTCAAATGTATGACATAAGTGTTTCACATACATATTACAAAATGGTTATAATAAATAAAGTAATTGACACATTTGTCACACTATGGTATGCCTAAAAGCCCTAGAACTTCTTAAACTCAACGTCTGTGCCTTTAGTTACCTTCTCTGTTCCCCTGACCCCCCAGCAACCACGGATCCATGAAAACACAGCATGAGTAGAGGCAGCAAACATCAGAGTGTGCCCTCTACAAGCCCCTGAAGTGCCATGAATGAGACATGAGTCTGCAGTGGCCAGCGAGGGTGGCCCAAGGCACAGTTGTCCATTTCACTATAGATATCCCAGGATCCTTCCCTCTCACAATCTATACAACACTGGGTTCCTACCTCACCTTTGGCTCTTCCTTGACAAAGCACTGCTCTTCCAGCCCTGGACTTTATTTAAAAATCACCATGTGGCTCAAACATCTCTTCCCTCTAATTTCTTACCTCTTACTATGATTTTGCAAATTTTCAGGCCCAAAAGTCCCCAGCAATCTTTCACGCCCCTCCCCATGCACTTTGTATCATTTTCCTCTGCCACCACAACAACAGTTCTCAAACTATAGGTCATGACCCCCTTATGTATCAGATATTTACATTACTACTCATAACAATTGCAAAATTATAAAGTAGCAAAAAAATAAATAATTTTGTGGCTGGGAGTTACCACAACATGAGGAGCTGTATTAAAGGGTTGTAGCCTTAGGAAGGTCTAGAACCACTGCTCTGTAACATCTTTTTCTCTATCTTTACAACTGCATCCTTGTGGCCTGTCTCCAGGTCAGTTACCCCTCACTCCCACACACACTCTACACACACACACCTATTTCTAGTGTCCCCTGGGTACTGTCTTCTCTGCTCAGTACATCTCTGTCAGAATAGGGCTTCCATCCTTCTCCTCTACATGACATGACCCTAAGATATAGTTTCATATTTCCATATAAGCCTTTAAATTCAGCCTCACTGCCACATCTGCTTACATGGGCACCAGGATCTTCAATCCTTAGCCAGGGTGCCACCTCCTCTTTCTATTCATGAGCCTGAGGTTCAAATCAGTCCCACCTTCTTGACACAATTTCCCCTCTGAAAGCCTCGGCTTCTGCTTTACTCTGTATAAACTGCTATACAATATCCTGTGCTGCTGTATTTTAATCTTTGCTCCTAGAAGATGGAGATTTCATTCTGTTTTAGCTCCTGCCTGCTAATCACAGTAGGAATACCGTAGTGTTGACAATCGACACTGATCCCACTCACTCTACGGCGCTCTACTAAAAGCTATGGTCACAGCATCTCAACGGTGCATGTAGTCCTAAGCTCACTGCTGGGAAGAAACTTGTTCGAGAAAAAGAATGGGTTTTTGACCTCCTCCACAGATAATCTCTGTAAGTACACATATTCCTGGTTTTCTAACTTGCTAGAAGACCAATGAAACCTGGTGCGGCTGCCAGCAGCTCCTAGAAGGAGGTATGCATGGGGACACCATGTTCTAAGTGTATTGTGAAATTATAATAGCATATACTACAAATTACAATGCTATTATACCTTTAACCATTTTCCATGATACTACACAAAGCAATGTTTCTCCTTTTCTTCCTTAGAGGATCTGAGTCAGGTAGAATGTACAGCACACTCATGGCTCTGACCATCACAACAGATGTTCCAGCAGCTGTTGTGCTGCTTTGTGACCCATCCAGAATAGCTGCCTTGGTCTCACATATCTGTGCTGTAGTTTTTGCCAAAGATAGTCAAAATAAAATTAGTAAAATAACAGCTATTGGTATGGAGGAGGAGAATGGGGAAACTTTTATACACTGCTATTGGGGATGTGACTAGGACAGTATTCTGAAGGATACTGTGGACTGCTATGTGATTGAGCAATCTCATCACTAGATACATAGCCAAGAAAATCAAAACAGTGCACGGAAGAAGCACCTGCACTGTCAGTGTTTATTGTAGCACTAGTCAGGGAAGCCAGGATATTCGCTCACCTTCAGTATATTCTGTCCACCAGCATGGCAAGAAAGACATTACAGGGTATATCCAATGGAATATAACTCAACCACAAAAGAGAATGAAGCTAAAAGGCAGGATGCTAGTGAAACACACCTGATACAAAAAGGCATCTATCACATATCCACACTAATATGTGAACCCTTACAGTTTCTCAAAGAGAGCTGTAATTATTAGAAGTTATAAAGGGAGAGGAGAGAGAGAATGGATAGTAGATATCAAAACAAGGAAGACTGTATTTAGCTCAACAGCATAATGAGGTGACTATAGTTCACAACAGCCTGTTGCATGTTTTATAAAGAATACCTGTGTGAGCTCCAAATACAAAGAACAATAAATACACAGGGAAAATGAGATGTTAATTACTCCTGTTTGATCAATATGCTATGTGCATTTCTGGATTTCAACAAACATGTGATAAAATATTGTATATTTAATTTAAAAAGTAGTCTGGACTATCAGAGGTGAGCCACACCTTTAATCCCATCACTCAACAGAGGTCCTTCTGGATCTCTGGGAGTTCGGGTGGTGGTGGCACACACCTTTAATCCTAGCTCTAGGAAAGTTGAAGGAAGAAGTAAGCCAGCTGGATGGGGGGAGAGAAGGGAAGAGTACAGCTTCCCCTGCGCCTTCCCTTGTTGGCTAAGGATCAGAACTTTGGAGTCAGAGGATTCCTGGAGGCCTGAGGAATTGGCTGAGGGAGAAGTAGCTATGATTTGTTTCTCTATCTCTCTGATATTTCAGCCTTTCCTCAATATCTGGCTCTGGGATTTTATTGTAATACCAAATAGAATTTGTGCAATACAAATACGTACAATTATTTCATATCAGTTTAAAAATGAAAGATTATAAACCTAGATAAGTAAGCAATATTAAGCAAATAACAGAATTTGTGAGTTACACTGAAGCAGCAGCAGCAGCAAATATTTGTTAGACTGAATATCCTTTTGGAAACACTGAATTTATATGTCATCATGAATGTCCACAGTCAGCATTTTTCATCTGTGCTTATAATGAGAAAACTAAGCTAAGGGTAGCAGTTTACACCTGGAATCTTGATCATTGGGGGTCTGAGGCAGGAGAATTGCAAGTCTGGGCAACTTAGTGTGATCCTGCCTTGACTAAACAGAGAGAACAAATGAAAAGTCCAAGGCTTACAGAAATGGAAAACCTTAGCAAACCTTACCCCAAATCACCCTGGCAGCAAAGGAAACAGATCAGGACCCTGCTGAGTCTCATGAAAGTCTTCTCCCTCATGATACCTCCTCCCCAGGAATGAAGAACAAAATGATCCAGAAGCATGCTCCGGAGCCTCAGTGAGTCCCATGGGCAGACCTGGCCGTATCCTTGCAAAGGACACAGATATGCCAAGAAGCAGACCTTGGCTCAGTTATCTCCTTCCCAGAGAGAACAGCATACACAAACATGGCTCCTTTCTAACGCTAGGCTGACAGCAACCCAAAGACACCTATGGTGGAGGTAGAGAAGGCCAACATTTGTAACAGAAGGTACTCCAGACCACCCTTCAAGATACCTTGGAAGAAGTAGGCTCCATGTTCTGGAGGCCTCTCTCCTAGCCACGTGACACACAGAACTCATGAGCAAATGCAACATTGCCTACAAACTGAAGTTTCACTAGACAAAGCTAGGAATGTCCACACCCACTCTGTATTGAAGTCCAAACCCCTGAGGTTATAACAGAATGACAGCAGAGAGACCTGTGGCTTTTCTAACTTTGTCCTAAGGGTTAAACAACTGTCAAGAGATAACAAATGTTTTTGATGAAGCCCTTAGGGAACAAATATATAGATACATAGTCACTATAAAGAGTCACGTATTTTCAAAGCAAATGTCTCTTGTAAAGGAAACAGCTAGATCAGAGTATCAAGCTGAATCTTGACTGGGAAACTCTGAGTTCACATATAAAGGGAGCTATGGTCATAATGTGTAGGTGATTCACTGGCTGGAAGCAGGAAGTTTGCTCTTAAGATCTGAACATCTGTGTCTTCATTGCTACGGGAGTTAATAGTTAGTCTCCCAGTATTGTTCCTTGAGGTTCTACAATTAACCTTTAGTCATACCATTTTTTTCTTACATAAGACTTATCCATATTGTACATAAAGTATGTGTATATACGCAAGGCCTTTGATCTGGAGCCGCCATCCACACAGGACTAATGCCTTATGGTTGTGAAATTCCAAGGAGGCCTGAAGTTCTCTGTGATGTTGGAGACAGAAAAATCATTATGTTTTGCTGTATTATTCCATGTAGCAGTGCTTTCAATTTAATTAATGGTGGTAAATGACTCAGTTGAGTGATTCTCTTAAGGATGACTGTTATATTAAGACAAATAGGTCTATTCCTTGACCTGTTAAGTACAGTATATAAATGGCCTGAACATTTGATCAAATTGTATGGTTAATCCTCTAATTGCCCATTGAGAGACTGTTGCAGGAATAATTATCATACCTCATCCTATTCATATGCATTGCTAATCCCTTTAAAATCTTTAGAAGCTTTTTGGTTCTACTATATTCTGAGGCTGAAGTATTTGTAGGTTTGATAGACATTTATGGTTAAAGAAAAAATACCACCCAGAACACATATATTTATTTCCAAGGTATTTTTTGAATTGAATATAAGTCTTTAGAATGTTTTCCGGAATCATTTGTCTCTGTCAGAGAGCCTTGTGCTAAGTTGAAGGGTGAACACTGGAGCAAAGCGAACAGCCTGAGGGGAGGCCATATTCTTCCCCAAACTTGATCCAGTGAACTCTTGTCTCTCTCAGTCACTACAGAAGACATTGTGCAAGGAAACTAACTCTGTGCTCCTACATGCCCTGAGCCTCTTCACAACAGGACTAGGTGCTAGTGTTTCAGAGATATCAGCAAGGCCTGTTGCTACTCTGAAGGAACAAGATGATAAGTGTGAAATGATAAGGATTGTGTTAGTCTTAACAGAGCCAGAAAATGTGAGTAGGAGAAACATGGAAAGGCTTCACAGAGAGATAGAGGTCTGGAGATGGGGACTGAAGAATCTCAGCAACAGAAGCAGTGAACACAAATTTGGGAACATTTCTGGGATGACATTTCACTCTGTTTTCCAGCGTCATAACAAAATTCCTGAGCCTGAATAATCTACAAAAGAAGGTTACTTATCCCAAAGCTCTGAAAGCACTAATGTTCGAGGCCGGAAGCCACATGTGATAGCATGTGTCATGACAAGCAGAGGGCACCCATGATGGAAGGTTGTGTGAGGATGCAAAGTGAGTGTGTAGCATACAGAGGGGAGTTGAATGGGGTGACTTGCTTATAAGCATCCCATTCTTGTGTGATCTAATCCAGTCTGAAGAGACAGACATTAATTTGTCTTAAAAGACCTACATTTTGCTAGTGCTCCATTGGTGGCCAGGCTTCCATGGGTTTGGATGGAGTAAACTACAATGCAGATCACAGGAGACAACTTGTCTAAACCACCCACAAGGACACCTCAGGGACAAGCAATAATGAGGGCTCCCTGCAGAGACCCCAATTAGACCATGTGGACTTTCTCTACTGTGCATGAGACCCAGCGTAAGTAATACCTCAGCATGGGCCAACACAGTGGCCAGAGAGAACTGAAGCTTTCTTCTGCAGTGCTCTCCGTTAGAGCAGGAAGGACACACATCAAGAAGCAGAGGTCTGTGGGTAGGGTAGGGTGGATACTTAAGACTTATTTTACAGGCACTCTTCTGTCTTCTTTTCTATTCAGGGGCATTTGACTTTGCATGTTATGATGGAGGTCCAAACTGTCCGTTTGGTGGTATTAGTCCTTGCTACCCTGCTATCAGTGGTATAGGAGGGAATTTAGGCTAGCTGATTTCATGATCCAGGAACTGACCATGCAAAAAGATAGGTGGACTCTGTCTTACCGCAGATCCCCCAGCCTACAGAAGTGTCACTCACCCAGGCTAGCAGAGGTGACATCCATCATTGATAACAAGACTACAGGTATAGTGTTGTGTTCTTGTAGCCTTGTGTCTGGCTAGAATGTCATTTTAAAAACTGATCCTGGCTATGCAGTCCATGATACCAGCCCTCTAGCCCTCATAGAGAGGCCATTATCTTCCTTTTACTTTTGAAAACATATGTTTTCTTCTGGAATTAGTATGAATTAGTTTCTACCGCAGCTGAGAACTGATGGAAAATGAGGCCGACAAGCACAGAGAATAGCTCAGCAACCTAGGACTCTACTTGGCTCGAACTATAGACACACCCTTCTTCTGAAAATGTACTTGGCAGCCTGAGATGCTTACCTGCATGTACTATACTTGCACACTCCTCTCCAAACAATGTACCTAATAATCTATGACCCCTACAGACATCAAGTTATGTGTACACTCTACTCTGAACAAGAAAGTGAGTTTCTTTTCCCATTAGCAATCCTCAAACTTAGACTGATTGTATTTGGTCATTTTTCATTTACACCCAAACTGTGTCCTCTAAGAAAACTGTTAGGAAAAATACAGTATTTACCATCATATACCTACAAATAATTTGGCATGGTTATTATTAAATAATTATTAAATAATTAAAATGAGATATATTATGGGAAGGGGTATGTTCAATAGAAAAATGGTTATATAACTTAATCTGCCAATAAAAATAAAGACTACCAAAACTATGCCCTCTAATAAACAAACCTCTCATAAACACCATGAGATGAAGCTTTAAATAATGGTCGGGCCCTTGAGTTCACTCACTCATGTGGGCTGTTGTGGGTCTTAACAGTGTATTTTTTTCTAATCTTTAATCATTTTAATTTGAATAAAGTTTTCTTACTTCTCTGAGGTCTATGTGCATCCCTCTCATTTCTGAATAAGGTGCCAAGAACCTGGAAACACCAGGCTGCCTCAGGTAACAGAGAGGGTAGGTGGATCCTCAGTGAAGGAGCAAGTTTTGTGCTGCAGATCTGCTCACTTTATTTTTCATCCAGTCAAGCCATTTTCAGTGAGTTCTGGAAAGAAGGGAGTTCAGAGTCCAAATTCTCTCTTGCCTGCCTATGTTCTGGAAGAATCAGGTTTTAGAGCTGAGAGAGCTACTTGTATCCTGGGGTGTTTGTGGAGGCAGTGCAGGCTCTGTTGCATGGTCCCATCCTGCAGGTATGAGTTCCCCATTTCCTGGGTCCCATCAATTCCCAAGTTCCTCCATTCCCTCTTCCCCCAATGATGCAAGTTGCCCCTGCTTCAGAGTCTTCAAGTAACCTGCTCAGGGAACAGAGGCTGCAAATATGATGAAACGTGGAAAAGTCCAGACCTAGGGCACAATCAAGAGAGCATCCACAAGGTAGTCAGGGAAGGAGCAAACTGTCAAAGAGGAACACGGCCTCTGAGTGGGGATGAACACCAGTATTGTGAGGAAGAGTGCTAGTGCAGAGAAATTGGGGCAAAGATTATTCTTTTGCCAGTGACAGATAGCAATCTAGGAGCAAACCACGTCCTTGTGGGCTCACAGCCACTCTGTAAAGTTTGCGCTAATTACAGAGTCCTGGGAGAGTTAGTGTCTCCAGGACAATTATCCTCACCTTCATGGAGTGTGTCATGTGAGATTTGTTGTTTTATTTCATCCTATAACTAAGCTTGCTCTTGTTTGTCCAGTCATCTCTAGTCCTATTAATGTGCTTATCTGTGGACAGCTCAGAACCAAGAGGTAACATTAGTTCATCACAGAGAGGCCTATGATAGATACCTTCTCAAAGACTCTGTGTCTACACACAAACACACACAGACACACAGACACACACACGCAAGTACACGCACGCACTTACACACACCTTTGCCTAGTTCTGTCTCGTCCTCTAATCAATGGACTATCTTGGGGAATGGAAATACATATAATTAATAGAACACAAGAGAAAGTACATAGAAAGTTTCAGATCTGTTAAAACCTTAATATTATATAATATGAACTGGATGGATATTGAGAAAAATTGAATTAGAAATTAAGCAAGAGAAAACTGTGGTCTGAATAAAAGGCTCTTTATCATCTTTACAACATTAAAACTGCCTACAAAACTACATTCTAAATAACTAAAAGAATAACAAGGAGTGGTGGTATGGGGAGGGAAATGGGCCTTCTGATCAAATCCCTAAGTGCCATGGGCCTCGACTAAGCAGCCTCTCCCATGGAGCTGAAAACAGGTGGGTTCTTCCCTAGTCCCACATCCACTTCAGATGATCATTTGACTTTCAGAACTTTCTTCACATTACCTTGTTGTGCTCCCTAATGTACAGGGAACACTTCCAAGGCTCCTGTGAATGTCTGAAACCTTAGATAAAACCAAACCATACAAATACTATAGTCCTCTCTCTATATATATAACTGTAATCAAGTTTAATTTATGAATTGGGTGCTATAAGAGAAATATATACAACTAATTAAAATCTTATATAATATAATATATAACATTTTTATATATATGATATATATATAATAAATGTTACATGATTGTGGTGTTTCAGAAGATCTTCCCCTGCCATACTGTGCCTGGCTCCTTGGGATACCATGCAATGTTGTCTACACGCTGAGATGGAAAGAGGCATGTAACTTTAGATTGCCAGCCTCACAGTATGCCATACATACAAGCTGTTAATTTCTATAATTTTCACTTGAGTTGATCACAGATAACTAAAACTTCAGAACATGAAACCACTAAGGGGCAAGTACTATAAAATGAATAGGCAGAGGGAGCCAGGAGGGCAATGAGGCTAGGTCTGTGGACCAGTTATGCACAGAGATTGTAGAAGCATGAAAGAGCCACATGGAAGAGGCACTGACACAGCTACATTCTCCAAATCTCAACTTCCAAGTCACTCAACCTACAGCCAAGACCTTGTAGAGCACAGAAAAGCCAGGAGAAGCAAGGAAGCAGAGGGTCCTGTTATTAGTGCTAAGCTGGGGCTCATCATTGATATCAGTCAGCATCCTTAGTGAAACATCACTACAGACATCACAGTATGAACCTCACCTACCACAAAAGCCTCACAGTAATCACACAATCTGGGGTACTGTCTGAAGAGTTACACCAGCAGTAGGGGGCAGAGGATCAAGTGTCTTTTCTGGGGAAATTAATGGCTTTAGGAGCCTGATGTCCTGAACTGAATTGTCAGCTCTGATCATACACTAACCATATGACCTCTGGGCAAGTTGCTCAGCCTCAATTTAGTCATCTCTAAAATGAGGGTGACCCAGCATGCTGCCCTGGTACAGTTGTTGTGGACCGTATATGATATGACACATGATGAATGTGAACCTCCTCCTTGCTATTTGACAGATTCAGGCAAGCAGCTGTTTTCCTCAGGCCTCCCTTGTCTTTTCAAGTAAGTATTTCCCCAAAACAACTCTGCCATTTCCTTCCCCAAAGGATGCCATGAAGACATGGCATGGCCAGCCTACAGTCCACACATGTTTATCTTCTCAGAGTAAGACCTAAAGTGGAAGGGAAGCAAATAGGTTTTTTAAAGTCTTATTTTCCTTCCTATAATTATCCCCTTGAAATAATATAACATTACTGTAACCATGAGATCTGATAGAGAATTGTTATTTTGAGATAATAAACTTTAAAGCTGATAAGAAAGTACATTTTTTCATCATAGGTAAAAATGGCAGGTATGAAAGATAAAGTGCATGCTAGCCAGATCATCATAGCTAGGCCACATAAATACTTATTTCAAAATACCACAATATACACTAACAACTCCCTTTAGTGCTATGACACCCTGTTGACAGCTTCACTGCAACATGACCAAGAACTTGAGCTATGGTCACCCAGGCAAGCACATGCATATTTCTTGCTCCACGGAAACTGTGATGTAATGTGTGTTTGCTGTCTTAATCTGCTAAGTTTAGGGCAATTTGTTGCTCAACAATATTTAGATAATTAATGCATTGCCTGATAAACACATGTGCGTGCATACGTGTATGTGTATGTGCACACACATGCATACATGTACATGAGATTTCACTCACATGAGAATATTATTTCAGCTAGACAAGCACAATACATTCTGGAGGAGTTCCCCAAAATTATACTGACAGAGGCTACATTATGCCATGGTATTCATCAGTCCCTAAACCAAGAGTCTTCAGTTTCTGGTACCCAAGAAGTACTCCTCTTACATCAAATTCCATTATACACCAAAATGTATTCTAGATAGAAAAAAATCTTTTATCTTCCATATGTTTATCAAAAAAAGGAAAATTGCCAAAGAGACTATTTACCCTTACTAAAGATAAAATACCTTTGAAATCATACTATGGAATAGAGGAAGTATTCAAATTTTATGACCCATGGGAAGTCTGATGAGCATAGGACCTACTGTTAAGTTAATGATCCAATAGTACTTGATGCATTGTCTAGTATGGAGACTTCTCTAAAGCAATTGCAATATTGATTATTACTTACAATGAGTTAAAGAGAAAAATGAATTGTGAATGTATTAACTCTGATGCCTTTAAACATCTGGGAAGTCTCATAAATAGAGAAGGTAATAGATACTCAGCATTTAGATGGTGCACAGTGTATATGACTATTCATAAAACACTAAAAAGATTACATCAGAGATCTGCCATGACAAATCAAGTTCTACATCCATCATTTAGTTAATCCCCAAATTCCTTGCCATCATTATGCTGTGCTGAAACACCCTTGACCAACAAAATGATTTGTTTGCTTGTGTAAAATGATTCATAAAATAAAACTATATTTCTGACAGCCTATAAAATCTCATAACTGAGTGATCCTGTGGTGAGATCAAATGCTACAGGTGTTAACAGAGATGACTATTAACCATCAAGGCTCAGTACAGAAAAGGAAGGTATAGACCAAAATGAGTGATTTAGTTTGGGGAAGTGGTCTGCAATGATTTTAAGGCATATTGGTCATGAGTTATTCTAGACTTCATTCTAATATGTTATAAGCATCTTTATCACCATGTGATTTGGAAAGAAGAAGAACTGTCTAGGGAGTATGAGAAAAAAAGGACTGTACCTTGGATTTAAAAATAAATAAATAAATAGTAAACCCAATCTAAATGTTACAAAATCAATTGAGGGCCAGAAAACTGCTTTGGGGGGAATTTCCTTCAATTTGCCTCTGTTTACTTCAAACTTGAGTTGTTCTTCAAAATTCCCTGAACTTTCAATTCTTTCTTAATTCAGAGTTAAATTGTCAAAATAAAAGAAGATAAAGCATTTAGAAATATCCATCTCAAAGGCTAGGCAGTCAAACAAATTGTAACTAAAGTGTGAGACCATATAAATATATGTAGAAAAGTGTAACAGATGTTAATTTTGTTAAATTCTCCTAGCAAACTGGAAATGGAAGGGAATTCTCACAACTGATTTAAAAAAAAAAAGAATCTATAAATAAAATTAAGTAAACTATTGAAAGCAACCCTCACCATTCTACTACACTATCTTACTAGAAGACCTTGCCATTGCACTAAGGTAACTATTATTAAAAAAGGAAAAAAAAAAAGGCATGGTGACTGGAAAGGAGAAGAGAAACTCTCCATCTGCAGAAGATATTATAATTTACTAAAATAACTATATGCAATGTGTTAAATAACCTGAAGCTTGTGGTGACATATTGTGCATTTAATAAAAATAGTCTGGAACATCAGAGGACAGAACCAAGCCATGAAGGATCAGGGAGTGGTGACTCACACCTTTAATCCCATCAGTTGGGAGTCAGAGATCTCTGTGAGTTGAAGGCCAATGAGCCAGGCAGTGGTGGCACACATCTTTAATCCTAGCTCTAGGAAGTGAGATAGCGAGGTGGAGATAGACAGTTCAGCTTCCCCTGCCACTTCCCTGGTTGGCTGAAAGAGAGAAGCTTGGAATGAGAGGATCTTGAGAGGATCATGGAGACAGGTCTGAGGAGCTGGTTGGGTGAGAGGTAGCTGTGGTTTGGTCTGTCTCTCTGATATTTCAGCTCTTCTCCAATATCTGGCTCTACGTTATTATTATAATACTAAATATAACTCATGTAATAGAAACTCTCAGGAAGATTTATCAATACCTTAACATACAAAATGAACTTGCAAAATTCTGGTGCAATTTTTAGACTTGTATAAACAATTGGAAAATTATTTAAAGTAATTAACAGTGACACCCAAAACATGAAAGCCAGAAATATTATTTTGTACTCAAAATGGTCTGTGATTTCTACACTGAAAACTATAGTACTAATGTGAAAGTTAAAAACAAATAAACATATACTACATTTACTGGAAAATTCAACATGGTCAATTTGCTCCAAACTGAGTTACAAATTTATAATTCCAAGATAATTTTATAGAAATTAATAGGTTATTCTAAAATTTCTCCATAAATTCAAAGGGCCTAAAATAACAAATCAATCTAAAGAAATTGGAAGCTTTATAATCAATTTTTAAGATGTATAGTAATCCAGAGAATATGGGGGGCATAGGGAGATAAGATGGAAAGTAAGTCTCATTTTTTCCTAAAAGGATCTAGGCAGTCCAATGAATAATAGTGATAACTGGTCACATATGGATGGAATTGTACACAGCCTCTTTCTCACATTATTCATAAAATTAATTTGAGACTTCTTATAGTCCAAAATGTAAAGCTAAAACCATAAAGTGACTTAGGCACAAAAAATTCATAGAAAAAAAAGCATTAAATTATTTTAAAACTAGATTTCATTAAGATGTAAGACTTCTCTTTATCAAAAGACATAATTCTGAAAATGAAAAGGCAAGACACAGGCTTGGAGTAAGGAGTTTTGACATATATATCTGACAAGAGTCTAGGCTCAGGTCATATAAATAACACTTAAAACTTAATAATTGGTCATGCATAATTTTCACTAAGATAAAATTCTAACAATTGAAATAACCTTCAAAACTTAAGTTATCATAATTTTGAGTAGACCAAAAATAGTAACCAATGATTTAATCATAACCAGTAACTTTTCAGTGAGCTGCTCCAACAAATAAAAACAGTCTTGGAAAAGCAACAGGATTTACTTTGCAAAGTATACGTGATGGAGAAAGGCGAGCTACCATGCAAAACTGCAGAGAGGCCAAGGCACAGTACTCGTCTGTCACTGAGAAAGTCTTTGGTTCTTCCTCTAGCACTGTGAAAATACTTAATTGTTAAATTATATTAAAAAGCCTAGAGGACATGATATGCTACTCTGTGAGCAGTGATTGTTACACATTCTTTAGAAGAACACATGACAGTTAAAGGTGGGACTGTCAAGTGGGGTGGATTTAGGCCTAATGATGAAGGCGGAGTTAGTTACACAGCCCAGCAGTTTTAGGGGTTCCATATGTTTTCTTGTGCCTTTCACAACAGTGCCCTGTGATAAGCAGGCATTAACATGATCCCTGTGTGATAGGAGAAACTGAGATCATCAGCAGGGGAAAGCTAGAGGTTTGCTAGGCCAGAAGTAACAATTGCAAACACTGACCTGGGAGATGGGGAGCATGTGCTATGTCCTGGTGACCTGGTAAGCCTAGTCTAAATTGTAAATGTTGTCTTTGCTCAATAACACACTCTAGTGTAGTTTCTGTGGCTTTATCACATGTCCAAATGCCATGGTCACAGCCACTACCTGCATGGAGAGAGAAAGGAATCATCACCCTGAGAAAAAAATCTGAATTAAAAATTCATAGTGCAGGATGCCTACCCAAAGTTTTCGTACCACCTTGAAGCAGAGAAACTATGATGCCAGGCCATGTGGATGGAGTTGCTTTACTCACAGACTAAGAAATTAATTTGCATGGGTCATGTGGCAACAGGTTGTATAGCTTGGAAAGTGTACTATATTTTTAATGAGGAAAAAAATAAAGTAATCTGGAGGCCAGATCTGGGCACTGGACTTGCACTGGGTTCAAACCTCAAGCTGTATGTGTTACATGTGACCCTATGAGCCTGCCTCCTGACCTGAAAAATGACAATTGCCCCCCAATACACACACATAGCACTATAACTTCATGTTCTTCTCTTTAAAGAGGTCTCTCTAGTTTGGGATGTAACTCAATGGTAAAGAAATTGATTAGCATGTCCAAAAGCTTGGGTGCAGACTCCCACCACTTGAGAAAAAAAATACAAAAGGACTATGAGTCTCAAGCACTAACGAGCCTGATCATTCTCTACATTTCATAAATAATAGCTTCTATGGTCTCCAATGCCTGACACAGATCTGTCCCTCAGAATGAAGGCCAGAGCTCTCTAGCCTGCATGAAATGGCCTGAGTTCCATCAGAAGGTAACCACACAGCTGTCTAGCTAAGCGATGTGTGGACTGGCTAGATTAGTGAGGCCCGGCAGTAAGATATGGACCTCAGGGATCTGATGTCTCATGGGAAAGACTGCATTGTCACCTAACAACATTAACAAACTTCTCATCTCCAATAACTTTGTCACTCTGTCACTTTTTTCCATTTCATAGACCAAGAAACCGAGGCACAGACTGGCTCACAAAAGGTCAGAGTGCAAAAATCAAGCAAAGCCATATTCAAAGCCAGAGCTCTGCCCTGATCAGCAGTGCTTTGTTATCCGCAAACACCAAAGATGTTAGCAGGTGATGACATTAAAATCACAGTCAGCCCTCCACGTCTTCAGAGTCCAACCACATCCAAGGCTCGAACCAATACCCTGCTTCCCTCCTGCACTTCCATCAAAACTACTGAAAAGACGAAAACGCCTCCATCCTGCACATGTGCAGTCTGTCTCTGCCTGCAACATGTGCAGTGCAGGTAAAGCACCATTCCTTCACTGGTCATGATCCAGTGGTGGCTGAGAAGTAGGGTAGGTGTGTGAGTTCTCCAAAACATGCCATTTTCTAAAAGGGACAAGAGCACCCCAGGATTTGGTGTCCTAGAACCCCTTCCCCTCCCTACACAGTGACTCAGAGGGAGTGTCCACAAGACCTGAACGAATTCTCTCATAGTTCCTGATAGCTCAGGCTATCAAGGTTCAAATGCTGTGAATAAAGAGACAGGTGCATAAGTACCAGGTCTCGTGAATTCCAGTTCCCTGTGTACTCAACGCCCCTGGGGTGCACAGCTCTGCCCTTCCATTTATGAAGCAGTAGCTAGGACCTCATTTTCAAAACAAGTCTGTAGAGTAAAGCCTGCTACATACAAACCACAATTCAGTTATTTATCTTGAAGAAATTGAGGCCCCAAGGTCATCAGAAGGTGGTTGTGAGGTGAACACTGTTTAAGCTTCCTCTTACCTGTCGAATGATGCTATGATGTAAGCATCATTATCAACTCCTTCCCAACATGCCAGGAAATAAAGGCTCAGAGAGCTCAAGAAATTTGAAAAGGTAAGGACACACAGCAACCAAGTGGTAGAGCTAGGGTTGAATTGAAGGGTCCACCCTGGGATTGGCTCTTTTTATGCCTGGGATAGAATCAGAGACAATAGAATTTAGTAATGGTGACAATGGAATCTACATCCCTTGTTTGGAGCCTCTGTGGGTGAAGTAGCTGACTGAGGAAAACTCACTGTAGAAAGAAAGCACTCTGTTCTGACTTTCCAACCCAAAGGTCTCTACAATCCTTCCAGCATCTTTTGATGCATCCACATAAGCCCTCCTCATACTACACAAGCCTTGGCATCCCTTGTGATGTGAAGTGGGTTATCTGAAATCTCATGATGGGGGGGTGGCGGCCAAGCTCCTGGCTCTGTACCAGGAGGTAAGCTGAGGGTAACAGGGAGTTGTTTGTGTAGATTCAGTCTTAGGACAGCTCTGGCCAATCTTCCAGCTGACACATGGGTGAAGAAGGTCAAAACAATAACAAACATCCTTGGTCTGAGATCACAGGAATTGCTTAATTACACACTGCATTGTGTTATTACAGTGTTGGGTCTTGTCTCTTGTTCACCAGCTCCCGCTGCCTCCCTGGGTGTGGCCTGGAGAAACTTGTGGTTTGCCAAAGGGTTTTCATCTACAGTCAGGTTCCCTGGCCTCAACAATAGGGTGACCTGGACGAGAGCTGCCACCAAAGTCATGGCTATATGATCTGGAGGTGGGATATAAAAACCCAGGTTGGAATGCAGAGGGGCTTTGGGCCACACTCAGATCCTTCCCTGAGCAAATGCTACTTTCTCTTATTTTCTTTCCAAACAAAAATGATCACTTCTGTGGTGTGTGGTTGCACAATGAGGAAGGAGGAACTGTTCTCTTTCTTGTCATTTGCTGTTTACATAGTGCACAGAGGTAGCGTCTGGATGTAATCTATGGGAAACCCCATGCTGAACTGGAAATTCTGGCTTTCTCAGTAATCTGTTAGTAAAATTTTGAGGATGAATAGATTTTCTTTTCATCAACTGTCAATGGAATGTTTGTTATTGATGAGGTGTGGGTTTTTTTTTTCAACTTTCTATTAAGTGAGATTAAAATAATTTTTTTCTTTCATCCCAATACTGGACATTGAAGCCAGTGCCTTGTCAATACTGAATGTTCTCTCTACCCCTAAGCTGTACTACCAGACCCCTGTCTTGTTTAGAAAAACAATATGATAACAGAAAATGAAATACAAGAACTTTGAACAAAAAAAGATAACAGTGGACATAGGTGGCTGCTGTAAGGATGGCACTTGAGTTAGTGGGGAGGCAAGAAGGTGTGCCACCATAAATACAAAGTTGCCCCTTTTGTTTTTCTTATCTTTTTAGACAGTGTGCCTCACCCTGAAGCCTAGGCAGACCTCTAACTTACAGTGATTCTCCTGCCTCAGCCTCCTAAGTGAACCTCCACACGCAAGTTGGTCCTGAACTTTTAAATATACATTTTCTTGAATGTTCATCAATGGTTGAAAGAAAAAAGTCCTTTACTACTTTCTTGCATTGGAGAATGGAATATAAGGGACGGAGAAAAAGAAACCATAATTGAAATAATGGGAACATCTTCAAATTAGAATCCCGTTGCAGACATGTCATTGCATTCCACTTCTAAAAATTCCTCTAATAGCTTAATGGGTAAATAAGAATTCTGAAACTGCCCAATTTTTAAAGGTCATCTTGAAATCTGTTTGCTCTTTATTATATGTACTTCAAGTGCCTATTCTTTTTTAATTAATTTTTTTCATACAATAGATATATTCTGACCAACTCCTTCCAGATCCTCCCTCCCCACTGACTCAACTCCACCCCCTTTCTTCTCTTCAAAAAAACAAACAAAAACAAAACTCTGCAATTGATCCCTGCTTGCACATTAAAGTGCCCAGTTTTTCAATGATAAATTTACAATTTCCTAGAGACAGGATGCTATGAATAATAGTACTCCTCCAGGCAAGGCAGTGCTGGCTGGGAGAGAATAGACTGTTTCTGTTTCCATTTCTCCCACAAACTCTAAGTACCAATTTGACCTTGAGCTAACAGGACTCTGCAGAATAGGCAGCTCAGTCAGTTTGTCTCCACAGCTGTTTAGTGAGACAAAACTCTGTTTATGTCACCATCAGTTTAATTTTTGCTGGCCTGTGGCTTGACATTTTAAGCCTGAGAGTATCTGGTGTGGGAGCATACGTCCATGATACTCCTTCACTTCCCATTCGCTTCAATATTTCAACAGATCTCTCGAGATCTCTTCAAGGACAGTACAAGAAAATACCATGCACAAAACAAATGACCATTCAAGGCAGAAGGTGGCAGATGCCATGAGCCAATCACACAGTTCTTTCCTGATACCAGAGCTATGATTATCTGATGTGCACATCTTTATGTGAACAGGTTTCTGCCAGCTTTAAGATGGCAATGTCCACCTCTCACCTGAGACCTAATGTGTTCAAAAATGCACAGTACCTAGCTCTCCCTAGAGTTCTTATTTCCCATTCTCTTGAATGCTCACCAACAGTTTGCAAAGAAAAAAAATTATCTGTATTTATATTGGAGGATTAATCATAAAGAGAAAAAATAAACCATGGCTTGGATCATGTAAAGAGCTGTATTACATATGGGGTATGCTGGAGAATACATTTACTAAAAATGAAGCCACATTATCTATCCCTGTTTCCTCTCTATCCGATGCCCCTCTCAGCAGCCAGGTCGGCATGAGGAAGCTGGAGAACAGAGATGGAGAGCCTCAAGCCAGTCAGGTAAGCTAGTAACCATACTTCAGACCTATAGGTGAAGATTGTCCTTACTACTAAAGACTAAATGGTGTCCCTTCTCTAACTCTGAAGCCCCAAATCTCAGTATCATAAAACATAACGGTGTTTGAAATCAGAATCCTTACCAAGGTTATTCATGTTCATTGGGTGTCTTTATTAGAATATCAACACATACAGACCAAGAAAAAAACAAAAACAAACAAAACCCTATCTCATGATGCCATCTGAAAGTAAGAGACAAAGGTCTCAGAAAAATACTAGCCTACCCATAACTGATCTTGGACTTGAGCTTTCAGAACCATAAATAAATGTTTTTATTTTGTTATGGTAGGCCTAGCCAATTCATCACTTTTCTAGTAACTGTCTTGATGAGCATTTAAAGTAAGGAATGGGGATGGGACTGAAGCGATATCTCAGCAGTTAAGAGCACTGGCTGCTCTTCCAGAGGAAGGGTCAATTTCTACCACCTACATGGCAGCTAACAACTGCACATAAAACCAGACCCAGTACCCAAATGACAGCTCACAACTACCTGTAAATCTGACACCTTCTTCTGGACTCTTCTGGGACCAGGCATGCACATGGTACATAGTCATATATGCAAGTGAAATATATACACGCATAAAAATAAGTTATTATCTTTAATGAAGTAAGGTACGAGAGGATGTTTGGAAGGATGTGGAGAGAGCTGGATTCCCCATGGGTCATCACTGCTCACTTACTGATGTGTTCATGTTCCTAACACCCAGAGGAGCCCTGTGCCAAGGTCCTGTTCTCCGAGTGTGTGGTGGTTTGAATGAGAAATGTCTCCCACAGGTTCAGTCATTTGAACACTTTGCTCCCCAGTTGGTAGCACTGTCAGGAGAGGCTTGCTGGAGAAAATACACGATGGGATGACGGTGCAGCTTTGAGAGCTTAAAGATTCATCCTACTTCCAGTTTGCTCTCTCTCTGCTTCATCCTCACGTTGAAAGGTGTGAGCCCTCGGCTCGCTGCAGCCATCATCATTGATGCTGTGCCTCCCAGCCACAATAGAATCTTACCTTTCTGGAACCATGAATCAAAATAAATTATCCCTTCTACAAGGTGTCTTGGTTATAGTCTTTTATCACAACAGCATAAAAATAATTAATATAGAGTTCCATACCCCTGGCTGGAAATCACACTGCTGTTCAGTGATAGAATTATGGGGGGGGGGAGTTCTATCAATGATGCTAGACAGGGGGAGAAAAGAGGTACTTAGTGGTAATGACATAATGTAAGCTTTGAGAGTCACTAAGTTCCCGTCTCTCACTTGGGGTCTCTCCTCTCAGATGCTATGTCTACAGCATCTCCCACTTCCCTGAGCTGCATCTTCCCCATGTCCTTCAACCTCTAGAGATGTGCTTGGCTATACTTGCACCACCATAAGTCCTCTTCACCTCTTTGGTATAACAAAATCCCATTGGTTACGTTCCAAAGGACAAAGTAGTTTTGATTCTGGAAAGATTCCTGAAAAATAGCTATTATTCTGTCATCTGTGGGCCAGTGCTATACATAGGCAATGTACATGATTATTCTCAGAACATGTTGCACTGAAGTTCATTCACTTCTGAGAATACCCATGCCAGCTGAATAAACTGTCATAGCTTATAAGACACAATGACATTTAAACTTCACATGACTCAGTAGGATATTGTTAATCAGTAAAAAATGGTATAATCCAAAAATATAAATGGAAATGGAAAAAAGATATCATCTTCACCAAATGGTGCTGGCATAATTGGATGGTATAGAAGTATGCAAATAGATTCATATCTATTACTCTGCACAAAACTCAAGTCCAAGTGGATCAAAGACTTCAACATAAACCCAGTTACACTCAACCTGATAGAAAAGAAAATAGAAAATAGCCTTGAATGCAATGGCACAGGAGATCACTTCCTAAATATAACACCAACAGCACAGACACTGAGAGCAACAATTAATAAATGGGACCTCCTGAAACTGAGAAGCTTCTTTAAGGCAAAGGATATAGTCAAAAAGACAAAAGGACAGCCTACAGAATGGGAAGAGATCTTCACCAACGCTACATCTGACAGAGGGCCGATCTTTAAAATATATAAAGAATTTGCAAAACTAGAGGTCAAAAATCCAAATAATTCAATTTAAAAATGGGGTACAGAGCTAAATAGAGAATTCCCAACAGAAGAATCGCAAATGGCCAAAAGGCACTTAAAGAACTGCTCAATATTCTTAGCCATCAGAGAAATGAAAATCCAAACAACTCTGAGTTATCATCTTACACCTGTCAGAATGAGCAATATCAAAAACACTGATGACAGCCTATGGTGGAGAGGATGCAGAGCAAGGGGAACACTCCTCCATTGCTGGTGAGAGTGTAAACTTGTACAATCCCCTTGGAAATCAGTATGGCAAGTTTCTCAGAAAACTGAGAATCAATGTACCTAATGATCCAGCAATACCACTCTTGAGCTTACACCCAAAGAATGTACAATCTTGTCCCAATAGCATTAGCTCAACTATATTCATAGCATCATTACTTGTAATAGCCAGAACCTGGAAACAACCTAGATACCTCTCAACTGAAGAATGGATTAAAAAATTGTACATTTACACAATGGAGTACTACTCAGCAGAAAAGAAAAAGACATTCTGGAATTTGCAGGCAAATGGATAGAACTAGAAAATGTCATCCTCAGAGAGGTATCACAGACCAAAATAACCATGATATGTACTCACGCATAGGTGGATTTAGACACAAAGCAAAGAATAACCAGGCTATAATCCACAACCCTAGAGCAGGTAGGTAACAAGGAAAAAGCTAAGAAAGACATCCAGGGATCTACTTGGAAGGGGAAATAGATAAGATATCTTGAGTAAATTAGGACCATAGGAAGGAGGGGGCAATGGGAGGTGGAAAGAGAACATGAGAAGATGGGATGGTTGAATTGGGGGAGTGACAGAGAGGGAGAACAATGAAATAGATATCTTGATAGAGAGAGCCATTGTGGAATTAGAGAGAAACCTAGTGTTACAAAAATATCCAAGAACTCACAAAGATGAACCCAGCTACTCCAAGCAATAGTGGAGAGGGTACCTACACTGGCCTTCCTTCCCCTATAATCAAATGGATGACCTTCCTAATTGTCATTATAAAACCCTCATCCAGCAACTGATAGAATCAGATGCAGAGATCCATAGGTAAGCACTGGGTGGAGCCCCCAGTCCAGATGAAGAAAGGGAGCAGAAAGTATATGAGCAAAGGGGTCAAGATCATGATAAGGAAACCCACAGACACAGCTGATCTGAGGTATTGGGAGCTCATGTTCTCTGAAATGACAGCTGGGGAACCTGCATGGGACTGAACTAAGCCCTCTGAGTGTGGATGACAGTGGAATGGCTTGGGCAGTTTGTGGGGTCTCTGGCAGTGGGATCAGAATTATTTCCTGGTACATGAACTGGCTTCTTGGAGTCCATTCCCTACAGAGAAACACCTTGCTCAACCTTGATACTGGGGGGAGGGGCTTGGTCCTACCTCAACTGGATATGCCAGACTGCACTGACTCATCCTGGGAGTCCTTACCCTCTCTGAGGTATGAATAGAGGGGTAAACTGGGGAGGACTGGGAAGAGGAAAGAGAAGGGAAACAGTGGTGAGTAGGTTAAAAAAATGGATTTTTTTTTTTAAAAGTTCTTTCAGCCTGAGGGAAAAGGGGACATGAAAGGTTTCTTCCTGGTAATAAGTCCTCAATCTCCCTTTCCTTTTTACAAAACCTCTGGGATCATGAATTCTTCCTCAGTATGATTAAAGTGCAAATTCTCAAAAAAAATAGTATAATAAAAAAGTATGATCTTAGAGATAGAGTGTCCACTGACTTGTGTCCATAGGGTGACCTCCATTTAATACATGAGATGGACCAAACTATGTGTAGCAATCAATTACAGCATGACTTGTCATATGAATTTTCATTGTGCTGCTTATGTATATAAACAAGCACTCACAAGAGAGCCAGTCTATCATTAACTATTATGAGCATGTTCCTATGTACATTTTTGTGTCTTTTCCTGTACATATCCATGTGTTTACTCCAGTGCTGTGGGAAATCAATGACTAGGTTTCAAAAGGTTCATTCTGATGTCCTAACTCTGACCTTTATTGTTCCTGGAGATTTCTGGCCAGTATCCCCTTTAGAAACATTCAGACAACTCACTGAGCCAGATCTGCACCCATGCTTGGTACATTTAAGAATACAGAGCCCTGCAAACCCTTCAGCTATGGAGACATAATAAATGCTGCTGAAGACAATGAAAGCAAGCATCCCCATCCTGCTCTTGTCAGATATAACTCATCGTTCATCAAGTTCACATATCCGGGTCCGACAAAAAGTTGCCAGTCACAGATGCTGTGGGAAAAAGAGTTATTTTTCCATTCTAAGCATGAATCAGAACAGAAAAAGCGCTAACAGTTGAGGCACCATATGTGAAACTCTCAGAGCCATACCTCATGCTGAGCTGAAGCTGTGGCTTTCCTCATGCACCCCTCACCAGCATCCCCCCAAGCTGTGGAAAGCTGTTGTCATTTCAGATTATCTCTTCTGTGTGGACAACAGTCTTGGAAGATGCTTGCCTTCAATGGTAGTCCTAAAAACTTCCTTGCAAATTTCTGAACCAAACTAATAAATTCTATATTTAAAAAAGGAATCCACCAAAAAACAGGAGAGAGAGAGAGAGAGAGAGAGAGAGAGAGAGAGAGAGAGAGAGAGAGAGAGAGAGAGAGAGAGGGGGAGAGAGGGAGAGAGGGAGAGAGGGAGGGAGGGAGGGAGGGAGGGAGGGAGGGATACTTGCATGAAGCACTCAGTACAAGAAGCATTTTCACAAGGAAAAATGCAAATCTATATGATGCAAAACCTCCTCTTCCCTAACCTGTAAGTGTCTGTCTCTTTCAAATATCTTTCATTGTAGTTAGTGCTGGGGCCAGCATTCAAAAGAAGTGCTTACAACCAGCTTCTTCTAAAGCAACAAGTTTCAGTCCTGTTAGCAGATTTGCCAAATATACTGTTCTTTCATCAAAAAGACAGACCTTTTTCATCACCTGTGAGGTGTTTGGTGGCCTCAGGAAAAGCAGTGAACTTTCTTCATGCCTATGATCCATATTGTTGCTGTTCTTAGGAAGAAGCAGACAGGCAGAGGATGCTGGCAGATGCTCTATGGAGCTGGACAGAGTTTGATCACATCATTCACATCACAACTCAGCACTGGGCTGACACCTGCTCAGAACTGAATCTAATCCAACATGTCTAGGTAGATATAGTCAACTCAACCTGTATTCAGGGACACACAAAAACTACCAGAATCACACTCAGCACACACAGGCAGGCACGCTCACATACACCCTTGCTCACCCCTAGAGGCTCTTTCACATTTCTGCTCATTGTATTGTTTGGATCCTATTCTACCTTACATAATCCAGTTATTGGAATTTCTTACTTTTCTAAACTTCTACTTATGACTCAATTTAGTACCACCCCTAGAGTAGTGCTCCAAGGGGCAGACTGGCTGGGTCTCTTGCCACTGACCCCTTATTGGAGGTATAAAATCAGTCAGCATAGGAATGGGTTGATGTAGAGAATCAGTCTTCATGGTACTGTCAAAACTGCAGCCTCACAGAACAGTCAGAACCTTTTCAGGTTGGGGAATAGCAGGAGAGGAAGATCAAACACCTCAACAAACTGAAATGAGTGCTTAATATTTTCTGGAGTTGTTTCTGTTCATCTTCCCTGCTCACATGAGCCTCACCTAAAAGTAATGCGGTCTTTCTCTTGGTCAGACGCCGTCAGTCAAAATACAGAACAGAGTGATCCAGATTAAATGGAGCCAGGTTTAGAAAGTACAGGGATCCTGTGGTGATCAGTCTACAGGACCAACTTGACAGGTTGTGGAACCACCTCGGAAGTTGAAGCACGCTTCTGGGCATGTCTATAAGAGAGTGAAAGCAGGAATACCACTTTGAATGTGGTGACACCAACCCATGAAGAAACCCAATCTGAATAAAAAGGGAGAAAGGAGAAAGTTTAGTCAAGCATCACCAATTCTTCTCTTGAGTTTCTGTCATGTGTGATGTAAATAGTCTCCACCACATGCACCTGCCACCATGCATGCCTTCCCGAGCATGATAGAATGAAGCTGTTTGAAATCAAATGCCAAAATAAAATTTTCCCACATTAATTTGTTTTGGGCAGGTGTTTTGGTTGTAGCAATGTAAAAGTAATTGATATAGAGACCATGGGTGCACTTGTTAACATGGCTATCAACACATCACTTCCCAAGCCCTGGTCATGAAAAAGATCAGTATTCCACAGATATCCCAGTACTCAGTGTAACTGGTAGCACAATACAAAAATTAACAAAACCTTAGAGGAAGTACTGTCCAACTTTCACATTATCAGAAGAAATATATGAGCTCCACGAATGGCAGTGTTCACCCAGGCTCACTCATGCACCTTGTGCTGAATCCAGGCTTACAGACTCAGTTTCTGGCTCCTTCTGGACTCAGAATCCCAGATCTCTTTGACATGGCCTGCAGTGAATATGGTCCTGTTGTCATGCCTAAGCCACACAAAGTTTACTGTGCTTCACCTGGGTTCCTGGATGATAAGATACCCCCCTCACACACATACTGATTTCCAGGGTACCCACTTGCCTTTGGACATCTCTGGATGCTACCCACATTCTTAGTTTCTACCACAGAACTACTTTGGCTGTCAGAACCTTGATCATAAATATTCTCTTGTCCATGTTCAAGGAAATCAGAGAACACAGTCTCCCACAGTTTCTCAGTCCATTTTCACAAAGCCTCAAGTCATACCTCTTTGAAACTTTAGCCCTGTGTTACTATAGTCTTAAACGAGATGTCCAAGTTCAATGTCAATACAATCTACCCCAGCATCCTCAAAGGATGCAGTCTAGGACTCCAGTGGGTATCTGAATCTCTGACTAGGACAAAGCTCTACATCATTAAGCTTTTTTCTCTGGTAAACTTTATCTCATAAATTAAGCATAGTGAGATATTAAGGAAATATAACAATATATTATAATGAAAGATATGTGAATGTGATCTCTATTTCTTCCAAAATACATAATTTTCCATTTAGTTTATTCAGACTTTGTTGACATTAAAGGTCTGAAACCATAGAAAACAAAACCATGAAAAGGGGAGCTACTGTTCTAAAAGTGCTAGATTTGCTCAAAAGAGAGAGGCCGCTAAGGATTATAGGACACGTTCCTCCATGTCATTGAAGATGGGTGGAGCAAACCCATGAGGGACACCTTCCATTATACCCTAGGTTATTCTCATGTTCGCTGCTTCTAAGATACCTTCCATTCTTGGGTCCATTAAACACAATAAAAAGATTCTATAGTCAGCTTGTAAAATTCTATTCTAAGACAATATGGGGAATATAGGTAATAATACTATACACTAGACATTTTTGAAAATATTCTTCACATACTACACACACAATCATACAAAAAGATGGGTATGTTAATTTGCTTGATTGCTATAAAAGGTTTATTATGTTTTTATTAAACATTGTGTTAGCTGTATAGGCACATTCATACAATATGAACTACTCAAAAGACTGAAAAAGAAAAAAATGTTGAACTCAGGTGGTGAAGCCTAAGCAATACAATATAGAGAGACATTCTCTCTCTCTCTCTATCTCTCTCTCTCTCACACACACACACACACACACACACACACACACACACACACACACACGCACACACGTTAAAAACATACAGTATGAAAGGGCTATGTGTTTAGTTGAATAGTAGCACTCTTGCTAGCATGCACAAGGGCCTATGTTCTCTCCCAGAACAACATAATTGGAGGGGGCAGTGGAGAAAGTATGTTTAATGTGCACAAAGTCCTGGGTTCAATCATCAGCACAGAACACACATTATGACTTCGTCTTTTTTTCCACATTCAAACAGTGAGGTCCTCTGAATGTTAACCTTTACAGTTCTTCTAATACAATTTGGCACTGAGCAGGACAGTGTTAAGTCCTCTGGCGCAACAGCAGTAGTCTTCCCCAGGTTACTGGCCTTCATGTTGACCTGCCCATGTTGGCTATTGAACCCATTAGAAAAGTACAAATTAGCCAGATGGTGAAGGCACATGCCATTGATCCCAGAACTTGGAAGACAGAGGAGGTGGATCTCTATGAGCTTGAGGCCAGTTTGGTCTACAGAGCTACTTGCAGGACAGCAAAGGCAATTATACAATGAGTCCCTGTCTTAAAAAAAGAAGGAGGAGGAGGAGGGAAGGAAGGAAGAAAAAAAATGGAAGCTACAAGCACCCACCCTTACCTCTAGCCCACATACTTTCACTCCATTTTGTACACAAGCACACAGTCACAAGCGACTGTACCACACACCTTGCTGAACCCACCATGGGTGTGGCATTTCCTTGACCTACCAGTCTGATGACCATGTTCAAAGAAACTGAATTTGCTTTAACATGACTTGTGCCTGGGAATCTAGACTTGAGCATGTGCCCTACTGCCCTGCCTCTGGCAAATATCGGCTGACAAGCCCTGCCCAGCTTGTCAACTTTGCCACATAAGAGTCTGAAGAACACCAAATAACTCAAGGGTGGTGTCATTCATAAATATGTGGGGACCAAGAGCTCTAATGACTCCAACTTCCCCAAAGCTTAAGTGGGTATGTTTCCCAGGATCAACACAGCACTCCCCCAACCCCAGAGCCCTATGGAGGACAGAGGAAAGGGAGGAAATGCTTTGAACTACTGACCAACTCATCTACTCTATCCCCCCAGGGAGAGTCTCTGAGGACCTGGCTTGGTCCTTGAAATCAGATTCTAGTTTTCACCAGGAAGCACTGTTTTGGGTCTTTAGGGGTCCATTGAACTATGTAACAAACTCATATGGCAGAAGTACCTCAGGCAGTAACAGCCCCATTCTATTCATCCCAGTCCATCCAGAGACTGAGTCATACCCTCTGTCAATGGATGTGGCCTTGTCAGCACCCCTCTCCCCCAAAGTAGTGGTGTGACACCTGACTATGTGCTGAGACACAAACTTCCATCTAAAATCATTCCTAGTAGGACTCTAATCCCTCCTTTGTCCCTGAGGGGCTCCTTTTACATAGTTTCAAAGTTGCATAAATATTATTTTTGCCATCCTTCTTGAGTGCAGAGGTAGAATCATCACCGATCATAGAGACAATGATAAATGTGACTCTAGGTGTTGATGTCCTTTATTAAATCTCCCAAAAAGTAATTATGAGGACTAGGCCCATTTGGGGAGTTGGCTACTAAGGAGCATATACCACTAGTTGAATTCTTAAGAAAATTTCGTCTCTTTTGGTAACTCTGGGATATGTGTGAGCATGGTTGCTTCCAAGGAGATGAAATATCAGCTCCATATATTGAATCTAGCTGATCAAAACAATTGTGTCTTTCTGAATTTTAGCAAGCAATAGTTGATGTCTGGAATAAATACAGACATCACTACATATACTGATTTCAAAGCAGAACTATATATGCTACTTAATCTGTGCTAACAACATACATATGCCCAGACTTTGACCCATTCTTCACAAGTTTAAAGACTTAAATTCTAAGAAGTTGAAGGATTTAGTCAATGCTGTCAGCACTAACATTCACTTTATTTAATCAAAGATATGGTCTTTTCTAGGACAGAAATAGGGAAGAAAATTGGGGACACTTTGGAATTTGACTCAAACAGTCTTGGGTGTTGGTCCCTACTGTAATGCAGGTGTTCTTGACCTGGTTGTTCAGGTGTTCCGGATCCTAGTATCTTTGCCACAGCATTTCCAAGTCTCAAGATGATAGATGTACATTGAATGCTTGGTGTGAATGAAGTTATAACTACAACAACATAGTCTTCCAATAGTAAGCATATCACAAAAATGTATTTGCCATGCAGTGTTGTCCAACCTAAAGGCTGGAACACTGTGGTCCCTACACTTGACACCCAGCCTGACATGGGGGCAGTACCCATGGGGGCAGTACACTCTTTGTAGAAAACTACAAAGTGATCAAGGTAAAAGAGTCTAAAAATGACAGGCCCGAGTAACCCTATTTGAGCGGGAAAAGCAATTAAACTTCGTAGCTATCAATACTTTCAAATTTGTCTCACCAAGTCTATTCATCCAATAGCTGTGAGCTGCCTGGGGTACTGTTCTAGAGTGAGCACAAGTCCAGCCTTGGAACAATTGTTGCCAGGAAGATAAATGGGTAAGAGCCTGAACAGGCCTCCATTCTAGCACTTGCCAACTCTGCAAACTTCCTGGAGTAATTTTCTTACATAAACCTGGAGTTGAATAGAGGCCATGGTGGTACATACCTCTAATCCTAGCACTTGAGAATGAGGCAGAAGAATTTCAAGTTAGAAGCCATCCTGGTTTATAGAGTGAGACCCTGTGTTTAAAAAGGGAAAGGGAAAACAGAGATAAAATTAACTACCTTAGAAAAATGCTAATTTCATCCTTGGTATACAAAAGAAAAATGATAATTAGGAAGGAAGCTCAGACACATGCTATCACATGGATGAAATTTGAAGACATTATGCTAAGCGACATAAGCCAGTCACAAAAATTAGAAGTTTTGCACAATTAGACTCTTATGAAGTACCTAAAACTACCAAATCCACAGAGACAGAAAGTAGACTGTGGTAGTCAGAGGCTGGGGAGGGAGAGGGTACTAGTGCTCAGGTGCACAGGAGGAGAGCGGAGGTCCACAATCAGGTGAATACATTAACTTCTACCCTTCTAAACTATGTGCTTTCAAATTACTAAACAACAAATTTCATGTTCTATGGCTCAACAGGTATAGTCATTTGCTTCAGAGTCTGATTATCTGAGTTGGATTCCTAGAACCCACATAGTAGAAGAGAGAACTCCCACATGATTGCCATGGTATACCTGAGTGGGTATTCTCTCTCTCTCTCTCTCTCTCTCTCTCTCTCTCTCTCTCTCTCTCTCTCTCTCTCTCTCACACACACACACACACACACACACACACACACACACACACACACACACACAAATTTAATTTTTAACAGTTTAGTCATATATGACAGTGTAACTGCAATCCCTGATCAAGGGAGGAGGATTACCAGTTCAAGGTCAGCTTAAGCTACACAGTGAGATTCACTCCCAAAGTAAAAAGTAAATTAAAAAAAAAACCAAAAAAACAAAAAACTGTTACATCAACTTTTATTTTCTAATTTCCCCTAGATGGTGTGGATACTTATACACTATCATCTCAATATTCCAAAGCTTGTATTCTTCCTGGCCTGGCTTCTCAACCACAATAAATGTTGCCACTTCTTATCCACAGGGGTGAAAGGTGCTTTGTGAGATGCTGCACTTTGTCGGAGGTACTGGCTTCTCTCAGGCATTAACTCTCCTGATAGGTGAGGTTGCCAGAAGGCCGCTCAGAAAAGTCAGCACACAACCAACTCCAACGGCCCTTGGCGGGGTTCTGGCCAGACATTTGGCAAAGGTTCCTCTTGACTGGCACTCTTGCACAATCTCTGCTCTACAAAATGTTTTCTTAAAGTACCTCTGCCCATAAACGCAACACAAACAATTTGCCCATGAGTCATAAGACTTGAACACACACTAAGTCCATGTAATAATCTTTATGTAGTTTGTTTCTTAGTCATTGTCTGGCCCATTAGGCAAATATGCAGGATGCATTTCTTTGAAAATAATCAGGGCCTCCATAGAAACTATGACTGTAAATAGACCAAGCAATAAAGAGTTCCACAGTGAGTTTAACTAGAAGGAATTTTGAAAAGATAAGAGCCTGTTTGCAGTCCCTGGGTTGAAGGAGCTCCCCAAGTCTAACTAGGCATTGATTATCTTTTTATGACTTAGCTGAGCACTCAGGACAAACAGCGAAGTCTCCAGCTGAGGCCAGCTTTGCATAGGAAAAAAAGCCATATGCCCAGTGGAAAGAGCAAGGTCAACTTTCTAACATATTTTGGCAAGCTTAACTCTAGCCACCCCCAGCAAAAAGGCTCCCAAGAAAGGCACAGCATTTATTTTGTTAACACCTGTGGCAAGCATTGGGGCTTGCTCCCATTTCCCTTAGCATAGATGGCCATTTACATAATGGTTTTACTTAACATTTCTACCTTCTACTAGTGTGAGCATGACCCTGCATCTTCTTTCTTCGCTTTCAGTTCAGTGTTCAAGAACTTACTGTGAAATGCAAAACTCAGCGTCTTACTGTAAAGTGAACTTTGTGCTGGATGATTTTGGCCTACCATCAGCTAATGTAAACGTCTGTGGTTGGCAGGCTAAGCAGTGATATTACATCAGCCATAGGTATCTGGGGGAGCTGTAGTAAATAACTTCCAGCTTTTGATATTTTCAACTTACTAAGGGTTTGTTAAGTTGTAGCAGCATCAGTATGTAAGGTAGAGAGTGGGCCAGCCTTGGTGGTGTATGCCTGAGACATATACCACTCCAGCACTGGCAGAGCTAAGGCAGGAGTTCATAGGTTTTTGAAGTCAGTCTGAGCTACACAGTCAGACCCTGTCTCAGAAGAATGAACATTTTAAAAAGAGAGAATTACAGTGGATTTCCACTGGAAAATTCATGGAAGACTTGAGAGAGACAGGCACAGTCACCTACACAGTATAGTCATGCTTCCATGTCTTCATACTTATCTTTCACACACATACACATGCTCATACACACTCACACACTCATGCATTCAAGCACATCATTCATAATCTTATTCTTATATACACCTATGTACGCCTCACAAAAATATACACACTCATACACTCACAGACTACATGTATACACAGAGAGATTCATGCTCCCATGAGTACATGATTTCCCACACACATCCCATTCACACACACTCATTCTCAGCTGTTCTTCTGGGCATGGTGGGATATCACCCCTGAGACCATGATGGTTCCTAACAGTGACATTCTCTTCCCCCCCAAGTCCAGACTAACTCCTGAGCCGTCGTCCTGTCAGGCAGCATCTACCATCTAACTTCTCACTTGATACAAAACCCTTCTTATCCATGTGTCTTCCTTCTTGAACAGAGAAATCTTCAGAGAAACAGAGAAAGACACAGATGGATGTCTCATAGCAAAATGTGGTTCACTTTTCCAAATCTATCATGGAAGGAAATACACATTAATATGAAGGATGGGTTGCATGAGGCTTCTTCAGTGTCATCCTGGTTGTTCCAATGGATAATTATTTCATGATGGCATTATCTTGATGTCATTATTCTAAAGTGCTTGTGAGACTGGGATGGGACTGGCAGTTCTGATATAATGAGCTACATAGGTAATCTAAGTCTGAAGCATACAGAGCAACAGGGTAGCTCTGACACCCACGGCTCTCAATGTCTTCCAGATCTCCCTACATCCAGTAAATTCTAGGTTTCACATTTGACAGCCAACATGGCAAAAAACCATTAAAACTTCCCAACAAACTCAAGTAGCATTACCCACAAACCCCTTTTCTACTGCATGATCAAAGAGTGACACAGCTCAAGTCACCTTGGCCAAGAACTATCATGTTCTTCTTACCAGATCCTTGCAATAAATAGATTAGAGAGTTGAGGAAAAGTGACCTTTGCCCACATCCACAGATGTAAGGTAACCAGAGGTAGAACAGATTTCATGACTCCAGGTCAAGGGTGGTCCTCTTGGGCCCCAGAATCAGCTCCTGAATCCTTCTGTCTCACTACCAGACATATCTATACTCAGTACCACTATGATGGAGCCCCGAATGAGTACCTGGGTCTTCCTGTATCTCTACTCAGTTCTGCACTTGAGTAAACATACCTCACATCTTAGTGAGATTAGACCAGGAACAGAGGTTGGTATTAAATGGAAGTTGAAGTATGCTAACTGGAAGTCGAATTGAGGAAGATAAGGTATAAATCTTGTAAGATATCTGCTTGCTGTACCCCAGCCTTCTCTTTCTGCAAAGTCCTGGGTTCCTCTCATCCTTTCTCATTAGAGTGGTTCAAAGGAACCATTGGGTGAACCTTTTTTTTCTTCATCTGAGCTCCCTTGGGGCCATTGGTGTGGCAGGAGCCACAGCCCCTAGCCCCTGCTGATTGGTTGATTTGTTACACTGGAATTGGAGCTCTGTGAAAGAAGGAATGTTCTTCATCTTCACATCTCCAGCTTAGTGTCTTATACAAAAGAATGGTACCAAAACATAGATGAAAACCAACCTATCAACAGGTACATAATGAATGTCTGCTCTCAACCCCCAACCCAAGGATGCTATGGGGAAAAAAAGAATCTAAAGACATGCCTGCTTTCTCCTAAACAGCTTATGATTTGTAGGAGAAAAAAAACCATGTATAGAATATGAAATCAAGCAAGGAAGTGTAGTATTCGGTTTCTGGCCCATACTTTTGGGTTTAGCCCTGAGGTTCTGGCCCGCAGACCTACAGACCCACAGTCCCACAGAGACACACAGACACTTAAACTAATTTTATGCTGATTGGCTTAGGCCCAGGCATATAACTTGCTAACTCTTTACTCTTAAACTAACCCATGATTTTTATCATGTTCAGCCATGTGACTAAGTACCTTTTCTCAGCAGCATTTCAACTTCTTTCCTCTGCATCTCATAGCATCTCTGTGGCATTTCTGCTCTGTTCTTTCTGTTCCCAGAGCTTTCTTAGTCTGGTAGCCCTGTCCACATTTCCTGTCTGCCTTCAGCCAATCAGGGTTTTTATTAAACCTGTAGCCAGGACAATTATTTACAATGTAACAACACAATCCTACTGCAAGGAAGGACACATTTGGATGGTGTTGATTACAGATAAATTTCTAAAGCAACCCACAAAGGAGAGAGAGTGGCTGGTTAAAAAAGCCATGGAATACTAATAAAGATCTCCCAGATTTGGGCTGTGAAAGAGCTAGCTTGACTGGAGAAGGAGGATTTGGAAAAGCAACATGAACTGGGAGGGAGTGGGCCCAAGGTTGTAACTTGTCTATGATGAATAGCTGCCACAGAGTACTTGATGCTGGAGAAGTTGTAAAGAAAAGATGTTTCTACTTGACTTACAATTCTAGTGGCTGAGGGATCCAAACAGCATGGTGGCAGTATCCCTCAGCAGCATTGTGACACGGTAGAAAAGTCATAAAACACAGGCTAGCCTTGTTTTCTAACAACACACTCTCATAGGGTAAACATTAATCTCTTTCTAGAGCAGAAACCTCATGACATCACCATCTCACTATGCCCCACCTCTTAAAGGTCCTTCAATACTGTCACAATGGAGCCTAAACTTCTAGTTCCTAAAACTTGGAGTGATACACCACAGCTAAACTATAGCAAGTAATCCCAATGGTTGAGCCTTCCATTCAGTTTTAAGAGTTGTTGTTTTATACCTTTGACTTTATGAGTGTGTCACTTCCCAAGGATGCCCTCTGACTCCCTTTATCCAATAAGGACATTATAGTAAGAACCTCAAACTATATGAGGATTAAAGAGAATCATTTGTGAGAAGCCCTCCACATGATGCTGCTAACGAGGCTGTCTCTCCATGGTAGTGATTACTGTGTGACTGACTCCTTGTCAGTCCTTAGCAACATTAGAGATCTATGGCAGGGCTGATGATGTAGGCCTTGGAAAACTAGAAATGATCTTCAACAGTAACTAGAAAGAAACAGGAGGCTCTGACAGAAAAAGAAGGAAGTGAAACCTACCAGACTCCTTCTCTCTGGCAGATAGGGCAGAGGGAGATCTGGACTGCTGGCCTCTCCCTGGGGTTGGAGCAAGATTGTGGGTGTAGTCGACCCAGCAACCCTAGCCACCAGGGAAAATCACACACTGAGTGGAAAGGCTTGTCGAAGCAAAAACTCACTTTATTGCATCAGTATGGGACTTATATAGGATTGTGAGAAGGGAATGGGCATCTTGGGATGGGGTAGGTGCGGTGGGGAAAAAGGGCCAATAGTATTTTATCATATTAGCGGAGGCTAGGCAGAGGCGATCCTGAGTCACTCACACGTGGACTTTAGGGCCAGACACAGGTCGCCAAACTCTAGGAAGGCTTAGAAATTTATACTGGGCCTCAACCCGTGGCCTCAGAAGGGCCCAATAAAAACCTACCATCTTGTCTAAAAGCTCAGGTTGTTCTGAGACGTTCAATGGCCTGCTCAGGTTCCAACATGTTCTTCCCAGCACACCAGCCTGTCTCCTCAGAGTTCTGGTAAGTGTCTCATCTTGTGCTAAACCTTCTGTAGTGCTTTGATTGCTGAGTGAGTGGGTTTGATTAAAGATTAATGCAGGAGAGCACAGCCCACTATGGGTAGTACTACCCTACAGCAGATGGTCCTGGGTGTCTAAGAAAGGTAGCTGAGTAAGCAAGGAGAGCAAGCCAGAAGTCAGAACACCCCCATGGGCTCTACATCAATTCATACCTCCAAGTTCTTGCCCTGTTTGAGTTCCTGTCTTGGTTCATCTCAGTGGCAGACTAAGATCCCCATGTGTAAGGCAGATAAATCCTTTCTCCCATGTTGCTTTTGGTTCTAGTAGCAATAAAAAGCAGACTAAGTCAGAGTGTTTACCCACAGAAATAGACATAGTCTATAAATTAGTGATTTATTACTTGATCAATTTTTTAGACAAAGGAAAGTTCCAAAAAAACTGTTAATAGATTTGGTTGCCAAACATTCAATGACTTGACAAGTTATGTTTTTAATCTGTGACATCTATAAACATCCCACTATGAACAACAAAATAACTAAGCATATTCTCCTCCAGAGTTTAAAAACCACGGTGTGATGCAAAATTAGTTATGCAATCATGTCTTCCCTGTTGCATTTGCATCTTACTAGTTAAAGATAAACAAAAAATGCCCTCTAACATTCCTATCAGAACTGTTTTCTAAGGGCTAGTTGGAATCCATCCACCCACAACTGCCACTTCCCGTGCCCATCTAAAGGAAGGAATAGAATTTTTGTATTTCATTCCCTGCATGAGGCCTGCATGGTAACCTACCCCTACAGCAGACTTTGCCTCCAGCTATAAAATTTGTCTTTCAAAATATTGACATATCAAAGAGATCTTTGCATGCCCATGTCTAGCACTTGTGCTGTTCCCAGTATCTAATATATCAAATCAGCCTAGACTCTCAGTTGACAAATGAATAAAGAGAATATATTATAACACAGGAATAACATTCAACCATACAATTGATTATGTCCTGTCATTTGTAGGACCATAAATGGAACTAGAGGATACTGAGGGTAATGGCTGATCTCAGTTGTCAGTCTGACTGCATTCAGAAGTAACAAAAGTCTACGTTGGTGGGCTCACCTGAGGAATTTGTTTGGTTGGATTATTTGAGGTGTAAGATCTGCTCTAAATCCAGATCATTTGAGGTCAGAAGATCCAACCCAAATCTGGGTCATACCTTCTGGTGGCAGCCCACATAAAAGGACACAGACAAAGGAAGCTGTGCTTTTCTGACTGCCCTAACTCTCACTGTGATCTATTCTGACCCATTTCTTCCCTGATGTTATAACCTACTTCTTTGGGATGCAAATGAGGATAAAAAGTGACATCTCTTGGGGCCGGAGAGATGGTTCAGAGGTTAAGAGCACTGACTGTTCTTCCAGAGGTCCTGAGTTCAACTCCAGCAACCACATGATGGCTCACAACCACCTATAATGACATCTGGTACCTCTTCTGTATACTGTATACATAATAAATAAATCTTTAAAAAAAAGTGACATCTTTCTAGGAGCTCCCTTGAACTCCAGCACCACCTCATTGGAATTAAACAACTACTGGATTCTTAGCCTTTCTGTCAGGAGGCAGAACTTGTTGAGACACCCAGACCATAGCCCATAAGCCACTCTAATAAATCCCTTACATATATACGTATACTGTATACATATATTCACATATATATTCATATATTTGTTCATTCTATCAGTTCTATTCCTTATAGAGCCCTGACTAATAGACTGTCTTCAGTATAGGCACATAAAGAAAAATGTTGCATTTCTCTCTTATATGAGGATGTTTAAAATATATATGTAAGTAGGATAAGGATTACTAAAGTCTGAGAATGTTAGGAGATTAGAGGGAGCTGGTTGGATGATATTACACGGGAGTGTCTATAGCATGGATGGGATGGCTGTATTTCACAACAATCTATGTGTATTTTGTGAAGATCTTAAAGACAGGAGCTTAAGGCTTCTAAACAATGATAAAAAGAAGAAAACCATCACCCTCATGTACTCAGCCACATTGCATCCATGTACTGAAATATAACACTTCCTCACAAACATATAATTATACGTATTAAAACTTTTGAAATGTTTAAGGGGATGGAATAGCTATCTTAACTTCATCATTATGCACTAAGATCACATATACATTTTGCTGTTCATGCAGCCCACCCACTTCATCATTACACTGTCATCTCAAGAAGCACAAAGGACCCCAGAATCTCCTTTTGTGGATGCCACCATCTCTTAATTTTCCTGCTCACAAGCCTCAGAGTTTAAGAATTTCCCAATTGTGAGAAGCTTCAGAAATTGGGGAGAAGATAGGAACACACTTTAAATACATGATAATGGAAAATATGATAATGGAAAGTAAAATTAATTCTCCTAGGCTTGACATCACTGAATATCTATGACAGTGTTTACAGATGTTCAACTCATCTTCATTTTCCTTCACTGTTCTGTAGTCAGAAACCTTGCATCTGAGCACAAATTTGTTCTTGCAAACCAGTTGCACCTGCAGGGGCTAATTAGAGGGGCAAGGATCCAGCCATGCTAGCAATTAGGCAATTCCTCTGTGCAATTTCTTCCCTAAGAACAATGCTCACTTTTAGACAGCGCTGCCCATTTCAAGTGGATTGTTGGCAAGGTGCAGCTCCCCTCTTCAGTACTCTTGCACAGCCTGTCCAATTGTCACATGATAAGTCAAGCAGACAGACAGCCTGCAGACAGAACAGAGGCCTTGATTAAGGTTTCTCCCTAGCAGAAGGCAACTTGGAAGAAATGGTGTGACCTAAGCCTCAGACAGCAGCACCTTGCCTCTGGGCCTGAAGCTAGCCACAGCACTTAGGATTTCAGAAAGCTATGAAAGGTCTTCCTCCTCAGCCTTATTCTACTTCACCGGTCTCATCTTTCACTTGTTCCAGCTTCTGAGAGCACTCTGCTCCAGCTATGCACCTCTGGGCTACCCTCTGTATATGACATCCTGAAAGTACCACTGTGTATTGATAGTTGTTTCTCCTTTCTCACTTAGCTCAGTTATAACCACTGCTGAACAGACTTCCCAGTACCCCAGTTGAGGGTGGTCACTACAGTCTTCATAGGTTGAGTGTCTTAGTTAGGGTTTCTATTGCTGTGAAGAGACAACCATGACCATGGCAACTATTATAAAGAAAAAACTTTAATTAGGTGGCTTACTCTCAGCTATTTCTCCAGAACCATGTAGTTAAGAGTCCTACACCTTGATCCAAAGGCCACAGTAAGTGAACTCTCTGATATATTGAGTGCTTGAGCAAAGTAGGCCTCAAAGCCCACCCCACAGTGACACACTTTCTCCAACAAGGCCATTAAAAGTGCCACTCCCTTTGGGTGCCATTTTCTTTCAAACCACATCAGACAATGTTATTTTACCTATTATGTGACAACTGAGTCATTTCTCTTTATTATATTAGAAATGATCTAGAGTAGAAACAATCTCATATTCTTCTTTTAATTTGTCTTTGAAGCCAGCTTACCACAGCCTACAGTGTGGAAAAATGAACTTGGCCTGTCCCTGGAAGTCAATGAATTTGAATCCTTTAGCCAAACCACAGGTACTGCTGAGAAAATTTAGGGTACATGTGGGAAAGGTTAGGGTATAATAAGGTATGAAACAGAAAAAAGGCTGTGCCAACCCTATAATCTACACTCAGAGGATGTGTCTTCAAGAAAGGTGCAGGAGGAGCCCTCCTCTCTATTAAAGAATGATTCTACATCCTGAAAGGCCTTCCTGTGTCTTCTGTATTATCTTAACAGATGTTGGTAAGGTCAGTCAAGTAAATATGGCATTTCCATCCAAAGGTAGATTCTACAAATTGAGTTAGTACTTTTCCTTTTCCTTTTCTGACTTAAAGCACCATCATAGGTTTGATGGCCCAGGTTAGCATGGGCCTCTTTCTGACTGCCATGGAAGTTTGAGACTGCTCATGAAGCTGGAACCCCATAATCACCTGCTTGCTTTCTCTCAGCCTTTGCCATTCATATGAACCACTAGAACTGCCTTCAACTCACTTCTCCATGAGTCTGAAAGCTTCTGGACTCAACCCAAAGCCTCACTGACTCCCAGTACAATGATATCCAAAGGCAAAGTTCACATTGAAGAACAGAGTCAGTGGCTTCCGGTTGGAAACCTGACCAGGGTAGTTAATTGGAAGAAACGATCAGATAATTGATCCACAACAATATCTTTTCTTTTCAGAATATAGTAACTGTAAAGAAACATATCAAACCAAGTGAAATCTGACAAATAAGGCAGGAGCTTATATAGAATGTTTAGGGAGAGACCCAGCAAGGCCAGTGGAGATTGGACAGGAAGACACATTTCTCCTCACATAAATACCCATGCTTCAGAAACAGTTTGCTTGTTGCCAAGGACTAGATACATAATTAGTCATGATACTTAGGAGTTAAAGACTGAAGCAAAGTGAGATTTGGCTGAGGTTGATGAAAACTGCATGACAGCAGCTTATTTTCTCCCCTCCCCACCATAAACCCACCCACCCTTGGAGGGAAGAGCTGAAACAGAGACCAGAGCCCATGGAACCAGGGTTCCAACATGCTTCTCTGGGCAGAGAGGAAAGGCACTGAGGCATTTATTAGATAATCCAGGAACCTAAGGGAAAACCAAATACTATTTGTCTCAAAAATAGCAATAAAATGACTTCTATTTACATTCTGCGGTACTCATAGATCACTGCCTTGGTCAGCCATCGTCAGCCATGCTTCCTCTTGCAACAGGTAGAAACAAATACAGATACCCACAGCCAGAAAACATGCAGAGAGTGAGAAACCTTGGACCACTTAGGTCTAAATGGGATGTCTCCATCAAGTCCCTCCCCTCAGGGCTCCAAGAACCCCAGGAAGAGAAGAAGAAAAGAGTATAAGATCCAGAGAGGATGGAGAACACCAAGACAAGGCTCTCCAAACAACATGACCAATGTACATATGAAATCAGAGACTGAGGCAGAATGCACAGGACCTATACAGGTCTTCACCAGATGGAGTTCTAGAGCTGAAAAGAGAAATGGACACATGCCCTCATCCCTACTCCATATGAAATCTTTAATTCTTAACCACTTGCAAATGAGAATTTAATTTTCTCCAAGAGAGTCTCACTGAGGAAACAAACTACACTTAAGAACATGATGCATGTCCAGCAGCAGATAGACAACAGTGGCATGAACTCAGTGGCATCTTTGGAGATTCCTTGCCTCGTAAAGGGCTTTTCCATTATTTATTATTATTATCATTATTATTATTATTATTATTATTATTAAACTACCTATTTTTATTTAGTTTTATTTATATATTTTGCCTCAGAAATGTACTTTATCATAAAATAAAATAAAAAATTCAGAGACGGACAAAAATAAAAATAAAATATGAAATATATTAGGTGTCATGAATTGATAGAATAGACATCAGCAATGGAATAAATAGCACTTATGAGTCATGAGGATGGAAGGAGAAAACTTTAGGCTAAAGACATAAGTAATACATACAATAGAATCATAACAGAAAAGTTCTCCAAATCTAGAACCCTAATGAGCATTTAGACTCAGGAGGCATATGTAACACTAAATAGTCAAGTCCAGAAAAGAACGTCTATATCATATAATAGTTAAAATATTAAACATAGAGAACAAAGAAAGTACTCAAAGCTACAGGATAGAAACACCATGTCAAATAAAGGCAAGTCCATTAGAATTTCAGTGGGTTTCTCAATAGATCTGAAGGCCCAGAGAACACAGAATTATGTATTCCAAATATTGTAATATAATAACACAGGTAGACAACAAAATTATCTGTGATAACTGCAGGAGAAATAATTTACAATGATTTTTAAAAGATGAAGGAATTCATAGCCACTAAACCAGCACCATGTAAGGTACTGAAAAAAAAAATCTTCCAGACTGAAGAAAAAGAAACACATCCAGGAGGTTATAGAATAAATTAACCTATGCCAAAAAAGTAGTTAAGGGGTGAGAAAAAGGTGACATAAAATACTGTAATCTCAACAAAATAACAAGCAAAAACTTATACATATCTTTCAATAATAACTTTGATTATTGATGGGCTACATTCCCCAATTAAAAAAAGACAGACTTGCAGAATGGATTAAAAAAACCAATATTCACCCTTTTATAACCTCAGAAATGCACCTTACCATCAATAACAGTTGCAATCTTAGAGAAAAGGATGATTAAAGGCTTTCCAGGTTAATGAAATGAGAAAGCAAGCATAGGCCACTATTTAACATCTGACACAAAAGGCATCAACAAAAATTACTCAGAAAAGATAAAGATAATCCCTTCATACTGATTAAATGAATATGTCATCAAGCAGACATTACAAATCTAAGCATATATGTAGCAAACTCTAGTGTACCTAATTTGGCTAAAACAAACATTACTAGTTGTAAAGACACAGATTAACCTTAACACAATAATACTTGGTAATTTAAATATTATACAATTGTCATTAGACAACTTATTCTAACAAAGAGATAAGTAGAAACATTAGAGAAAATGATATCACAGATCAAACAAATTTAAAAGATATCTCTAGAACACTCAATAGAAAAATATAAGTGCCTTTCAGCATCCTATTGTATTTTCTCTAAATTACATTATATAATATAGAGTACAAACAAATCTCAAAATGTAGGAAAGGTGAAATAGCACGTTATTTTATATTTGGACACAGTGGAATAAGCTAGAAATCAACAGCAAGAGAAAATGTAGACTGTATTACAACTCATGGAAACCAAAGAACACACTACTGAAAAATAAATGGCTTATCAAAAAATTAAGAAGGAAATCTTTTAATTCATAGAAACCAAATGAAAATTAAAACACTACATACCAAAACCTATAGAATATAATGAAAGCAGTGCTAAGAAGAAAGTTCATGGCTGTAAGTACCTACATTGAACAATCAGAAATCTCTCATATAAATACCATAACGTGTACCGGCTGAGCCTTGTCAAAACAAGAACAAACCGAATCAAAGTCACTAGACAAAACAAGCCATCAAAAGCAGGTCAGAGTGACTAAAGCTACCATAGTTAGGGCTACTACTGCTGTGATGAAACAACATGGCCGAAAATAACTGAGGAAGGAAAAGGTTTGTTTGGATTACATATCCTGAGTCAAGGTCCACTGAGGAAACCAAGGCAGAAACTCAAACTGGGAGGGAACCTGGAGGCTGGAGCTGATGCAGAAGCCATGGAGGAGTGCTGCTTACTGGTTTGCTCCACCTGCTTTCTTATAGAAGCCAGGACTACCAGCCTTGGGTAGCACTACCCACAGTGGTCTGGACCCTCTCCCATCAACCACTAACTAAAAGTATGTCCTACACATTTGCCGACAGCCTGATCTTATGGAAGCATTTTCTGAAGGTTCCTTCCTCTAAAATGACTCTAGTTTATGTAAGTTGACATAAAACTAGCCAGCATAAAAATAAAAGCCAAAGAAAAGATAAACAGCAGGCCATTGAAATGGCTTAGTGGGTAAAATCACTTGCTATGCAAGCGTGATATTCTGTGTTAGATGCCTGGAGCTCACGGTGGAAGGAAAGAACTGACTCCCGGAAGTTGTCCTCTGACCTCTACACACATGCCATGATACATGCTGCCTACACACAGACATAGGAACACACACAATGATGACAATGAAATGCATCTTACATAATTCTTTTAAATAAAAAGATAAAACCAACAAACTCTTAGTGAACCTAACTAAAAGAAGGAGAGAGAGAAGAGCTGAATTAATAAAACTAGTGATGGAAGGGGAGACATTATAACAAATAACAATGAAATTTGTAAAACCATTAGGAAATACTTTAAAGAAAACCAAGCTAGAAAATATGACATAAATATATTGAGTCTATACACTCATATGAAGTATCAACATTAAATGAATATGAGGTAAACAATGAAAAGAGATTGACAACAGGCAATGAGACTGAAGCAGCAATAAAAACAAAATCTCCCAACTGAAAACCATCAAGTCTCAGGGAGATGGCTCAGTGAGTAGAGCATTTGCCTGGCAAGTGTGAAGGTCAGAGTCTGGATCCCCAGATCACACATAGATGCCAGGTGAGCATGGAAGCTTCCTGGACTCAGAAGGCAGAGGTGGGAGATGCCCAGAGCAAGATAGCTAGCAAGACTAGCCATCTCAGTGAGCTCTGGGTTTGACTGAGTAATGATGCCTTGGTAAGTCAGGTATAAGAATGATGGGGGGCCCTCACTTTCCTGTGGACTGCCTGACCTGCTGAGTGCTTACCACCAGCAGCATTCCTTCAGTAGATGAGACTGGGACCAGCACTGGCTCCTCATCTCACTGGGGTCTATAGCAAAGATGCAAAATTTGGTGAAGATGCTCTAGCCTTAACACTTCAAGGTGTAGACACTAGACTTTTTAGCCAGTGCTCTAGGCATAACAATGGAGTCAAAGGAGAGAACAGTGTTTATTGAACAGAGCCAGGGAAATCCCAAAGTAACAAAAGATGGTGCCACTGTCACAAAGTCAATTCATTTAAAAGATAAATTTAAAAAAAATCAGTGCTAAAATTGTTCAATATGTTGTCAATAATCAAATAAAAAGGCTGGGGATGGCACTACCACTGCTATTGTTCTGGCACATTCTATTGCCAAGGAGAGTTTTGAGAAGGTCTGCAAACAGGATAATATGGTGGAAATTCAAAGAGATGTGATATTGGCTGTTGGTGCTGCAATTTCTGAACTTAGAAACCAATCTAAATCTGTGACAGTCCCTAAAATATTCACTTAGGTTGCAACCATTTCTGCAAATGGAAACAAAGACATTGGAAATACTATTTATGATGGAATGAAAAAGGTTGGGAGAAAGAGTGTCATCATTCTGGAGGAAAAAAAAAACCCTGAATGATAAATTGGAAAGTATTGATGGCATGAAATTTGATAGAAGACATATTTCCCTATATTTTACTAATACAACAAAAAGTCAAAAATGTGAATTCCAAGATGCCTATGTTTTATTGAATGAAAAGAAAATTTCTAATGTCCAGTCCAATGAACCTGATCTTGAAATTGCCAGTGCTCACTGAAAGCCCTTGGTCATAACTGCTGAAGACGCTGGTGGGGAAGCTCTAAGCATACTGGTTTTAAACAGGCTAAAAGTTGGTCTTCAGGCATTAGCAGTCAACAGTCTGGTGCTTGGGGACAATAAGAAGAACCAGCTTAAAGATATGGCTATGGCTACTGGTGATGCAGTATTTGGAGAAGAGGGGTGGAATACAAATATTCATAATGTTCAAACTCATGACTTAGGAAAGGTTAGAGAGGTCATTGTCACCAAAGATAATGTGGAGAGCTTGTGGAGAAAGGGAACACTCCTCCATTGTTGGTGGGAGTGCCAGCTTGTTCAGCCACTCTGCAATGCAATATGGTGGTTTCTCAGAAAACTGGGAATCAATCTCCCAAAGGACCCAGCAATACCACTTCTGGATGTATACCCTAAAGATGCACATTTGCATCCCAAAAGCATTAGCTCAACTATGTTCATAGCAGCACTATTTGTAATAGCAAGAACCTGGAAACTACCTAGATGCCCCTCAACTGAAGAATGGATTAACAAACTGTGGTACATCTATACAATGGAGTACTACTCAGCAGTAAGAAAAAATGATATCCTAAAATTTGCAGGCAAATGGATGGATTTGGAGAATATTCTCCTGAGCAAGGTATCACAAACCCAGAAAGATAAGCAGAGGATGTATTCACTCATTGGTGGACTTTAAACAAAAATAAAGCATACCCAGGCTGCAAACCACAACCACTGAACAACTTGGGATCTGGAGCACCTTGGAGCCTATTCCCTCCAGAGGAACACCTGGCTCAGTCTTGATGTTGGGTTGAGTAAACTGGACTTGCCTGGAATGGATGCTGAACTAAACCACCTTGGGATCTTGGGACCTCCTGCCCTTGCTGGGAAGAAGATGAGGAGATGGGGAGAAGAGAGAGTACCTGGGAGGGACGGGAGGGAGAAGGGAGTTTAAACAAGGGAATGTATAGATTAAAAATGAGACTTTATTCAAAAATTAAAAAGAAAGAAAGAAAAAGCAACAACAAAAAAAGAAAAATGGCTACACTAGCAAGACCCATCTATGGATTCAGTTGACTCATTATTAAAATCCCAATGCCATCCTTTATATAAAAAAAAAACCCTTCTCCCTCCAAAATTGCAAAATTCATATGGAAACACAAAAAAACCCAGTTAACCAAAACAATCTATAACAAAAAGAATATTGTGGAGGTATCACCATCCTGACTGCAAGTTGTATTACAGAGCCATAATAACAAAAACAGCATGCTGGTACTGACACAAAAACAGACACATAGATCTATGGAACTGGGGAGAGGACCCACAAAATAACTCTAAAAATTAAAGGAAAAGAATTTCCATATGAATCAGCTATATCATTCCTAGGTATTTACCCAAAAGACTCCATATCAATTTATCACAGAGACAGGTATACCTTGATGTTTATTTCAGCACTGTTCACAGCTGCTAAGCTGTGGAACCAAACTAAATATCCATCTACAAACAAAGAAAGAAAGAAAATGCAATTTATATACACAATGGAATTCTCTTCTGCCATAAAAACAAAGTAATGTCATTTTCTGGAAAATTAATGCAACTGAAGATAATCAAATTAAGTAGATTAAGTTTGTCTCAAAAAAAAAACAATATTGTAAGCTTTTTTCTCATTCCTGGACTTTATAGGTATATAAATTCATATGTGCACACATAGCATAAAAGCAGAAGCAAAATTATCTAGGTGAACAAAGGGGACAAGTGGTAGAGAAGAGACATGAGGAAGGAGAGATAGCAGGATCTGAGGGCAATGTGCTCAAAGCTCATCATAGAGGCCCGTGAGACGGTGAGGTGTTAAGAGGGTAGAGACTTGCTGCTAAATCTGAGATAACCTGAGTTAGATCCCTGGGACTCAAGTGGTAAAGAGACAAAACCAATTCCTACAAGTTGTTCTCTGACTTCTACATGAGTGCCTTCACACACACACACACACACACACACACACACACACACACACACACTACCACCAAAAAATAACTGGAAACAACCTAGATGTCCCTCAACTGAAGAATGGATTAACAAACTGTGGTACATCTACACAATGGAATACTACTCAGCAGTAAGAAAAAATGATATCCTAAAATTCACAGGCAAATGGATGGATTTGGAGAATATCCTCCTGAGCGAAGTATCACAAACTCAGAGAGATAAGCAAGGGATGTACTCACTCACTAGT
>PVIH01005742.1:0-119897 GCA_004025045.1 Sigmodon hispidus | reverse complement strand
GGAAAGCCCTGAAATCACATAGTGGTCCTCCAGTTCTCTCTCCTTGCCTTTTGTCTTACAGAGGGAGCTGCTGGTCTGTGAGTTGTGCAGATGGTTGGGCTGCTGGGCTGGCCCTCCAGCTGGGCTGACTTAACCTCAGAGTGTTTGTGTTTGCTTTTGACAGCCAAGACCAGGAGGAGGAAAGCTGTTTCCAGAGCGATGAGCCTCCCTCCTTCCCTTCAACAGCAGCTGGTGGAGTGTCTGGGCCGCCCTCCTGCCATGCACAGAGTGAAGTTTGGATGAGAGACAGATGTATGGTCTAGAAAGAACTTCTTCCAGAGCATGCTCAGTTACTGCTTACCACAACACACAGGACTCCCTGACATAGTGCTGATGTAGGGCCTCTTTCTGTAGGAGGCAAATATCATCTCCATGACACCAGACGTGTACAAGTAGCATGGGGCCTTTTATGTCCATTTTCCAGATGTGGTAATAGAGGCATGGGAAGGCAAGCAGTGTTCCTAGACTTAAATATATTGTTCAAAATGCACAGGCCAAATCAATTTTCTTAAGGGAATCTAGAAATGTATGTCTTTTGTGAGTGATTATGTGTGTTTGTGTTCATGACATGCTCTAGTATGTGTGAGCCAGAGGTTGGCATTATTAGTCCTTAATTTTTTTCCATCATACTTTGAGACAGTTTCTCCCTGAGTCTGTGGCCACCCTTCTAGTGATACTAGCTAACTGGTATGCCCTAAGGATCTTCTGTCTCTGTCTCTCTGGCACTAGGATTACAGCAACAGCTTTCAGTGGATGCTGGAGAATGAACTCAGATTTTTAAGCATTTATAGCCAACATTTTACTGACTGAACCATCCCCCCAGTCCCTGGGAATGCACATTTTTAACATGCTCTATTATGATCCTGCAGTTGCTGATCTCTGACCCATTCCTTAGTGTTTAAAAATAAAAAAAGTAGGACATCTAAGTACATAGGGAATGGCTGAAACACATGCTAAAACATGGTTCTTGCATAACTCTAGAACACTAGCCCAACTGGGCATCTCCTCAAAGGACTCCCAGTTGATGGCTAAATAATTAATAAAGATTTGGATAGGGAACCCATACTGGTGACTTAGACATCAGGACATAAAATAAATTGGTTGGGTAGTTTGGCTGTTTGAGCAGAATTAGCCAGTTAGGTTACTTTCTCATAGCCTTGTTTAACAGAAACTCAAGAACTTCTATGGAAGCACAGAAGGGGACTGCCACAGACACAAAGACACACACACACACACAGAGACACACACAGACAGACACACACTCACAGAGACACACAGACACACACAGACACACAGACACAGACACACAGACACAGACACACACACACACATACACACACGCATGCACGCACGCACGCATACACACGAGCACACACATGCCCAAGTTTGCAGGTCCGGTCTTACTGTTTCTAACTGTACTTCTGCTGTCTATTTCCTATTGTTATCAGAGGAGTGCTGGTCCCAAACAGCCTCAGCCACATGCTGCTGCTCACAAACCTCACTATCCAACAGTGTCTTACACATCTGTGTGGAAAGAGCGGCTGCCCTCAGCTGCAGTTTATGCCTTCCTCAGCTCCAGATGATTACCCTGAAGTATGTAATAGTCATTTAATGGGGAGCAGGTGGAAGAAGAAATGTAGTCATTTTGAACAAAGAGAATGGATGTAAATTGCAGCATGAAGGATTTAGGTTAGACATTCACATACGAGGACAATTCTCTCCTGCCGGTAAGAGCAGTAAAACACTGGGACACAGGATCAAAGCCGAGTTGTGGCACATTTGGGGGCATTTGAAAGAAAAGGGCAGGTGGTTTGATTTCATGGCTTCGGTTCAGCCTCCTCTCTGTGGGGAGAAGACTCAGTTCTGAGGGGCTTGTGCTCATTTCTAGTGCTGTGTCACGAAAGATGAATTCTGAGTACCTCTGATGAAGAACCTTGTCAAAGAGATACATGTTCGGGGTGGGGGAGGAGAGAGAGAGAAAGAGAGAGAGAGAGAGAGAGAGAGAGAGAGAGAGAGAGAGAGAGAGAGAGAGAGAATGTTGAGAATGTTTCACTGACCTGGGGTTTATAGTTTAGGCTAGGTTGGCTGGTGAGTCCCAGGGATCTGTCTTTGTCTGCCACCCCAGGGCTGGGCTTGCTGCTGGAGTATGCCACTGTGCCTGTTTTTTTTTTTTTTTTTTTTTTTTTTTAAAGAGCAGGTGCTGGGGCAATCAACTCATGTCCTCATGCTTGCCTGGCAGGCACATCCCTGACTGAGCAGTCTCCTCAGTTGGTAGAAAGAGTCTTGTCAACATCTTATGCATCATGAGCAATAATCAAGGTATCAAGAGGCCCATCGCATATTTTTTTCTTTTAAGTTTTGAATATTCCAACCTTTTGGTGTCTGCAACTGGAATTATGTCTAGAGAGTCGACAGGTACCAACTGTCCTCACCTGGAGTGAATTGGATAATGGATGTCCACATATAAATCTTAAATTCCCACACCATTGTCCTTTAGGCCCAATAACAATTGGAAACTTTTCTTTCCAGAGAGAATGGCTATGCCTGAAAAGATCAGGGATGAGACTTGGACATCTTTTCAGAGGATCCTGAGAATGAATGATGGTGTGTCTTCTAGGTGACAAAAGGTAATTCTTATAAACAGTGCCATAAGATCACACATACACATACTCCCATGCACATACACACACATGCACACAAGCAAATACAAATTCACTCATGCAATACACACACATACAAACATACACAGGAACACAAACACATATATACAGACAGACAGACAGACAGACAGACAGGCAGGCAGGCAGGCAGGCAGGCAGGCAGCTCATGAAAAACTGCAGTCTGTGGTGATGGGACTTATGAGTCCACAAAGTCCCTGGCAGTTTTCATTTCATGGATCATTACATTATTATTTTATTTTATTTTTTTTGTCAGTCAAAAGTCTTTCAGGGCTGGAGAGTACTGGTCTAGCATGCACAGGCCCTGGGTTTGGGAGAGAAGTGGGTCATTTGCTAAAGAGGTCAATGCACAAGCATGAAGACCTAAGCTTGACTGCTAACAACCTATGTTGGAGGAAGCCAGGCACAGTGGGGTGTGCTTGTAACCCCAGCAGTGTGAGATGGAGGTGGATGGATGCCTGGGGCTCAGCAGTCAGCCAGCCTTGCCTAATCAGTGCACCACAGTTCACGGAGAGACCCTGCCTCAAAAAACAAAGTGGGCAGCACCTGAGGTTGACTTTCACACACATGCACATCCTCATAATACTCAACAAACTTAATGTGTTGTTATAACTATTTCATAAAAGACATTCGAATACTAAAAGCATATGAAGTTGCCAACCTTAGAAACAAGATTAGCCTGCATGGTAAATTTAGCTTTGTGACCCCCTCATGGAACTTCTGCAGAAAACCATTTATTTGCCCCAAAGACATCTCCTTGTAGAGATGCAGTGAATTGTGAAGGGCTTGTGTCAGGCTACCAGTGACTTACCCTGATGAGCTCAGGAGTCTATGGAAAATTCATTGGAGTATTGTTACAGACTTGTCCTCATAAGTGAAAGGTCACCTCATTTTGACTAAGCTGTGACCTATTAGTCATCTATGGCCTGTTAAAATCCAGAGTAATAGGAAATTTACTTTGTCAAGATGGCCACGTGATAGGTTCTCTAACCCGGGATCTGTTTCTGTTGTAACAAACATGAAATGGCTTAACAGCTTCATTGAAGAAACTCAGGCACAAGGATGCTTGAATGGAGATACCTTATCACTGCCCCGTGTTTCCTTGTTATAACTCTTAACTCCACAAGCTACTGGGAAATGTAAAAAGCTTTCTGAACAAATAAACCCCAGCTCAGTGGAAATGAAATGAGTAGCTGTAGTTGAGGATTGAAAGCTGGTTGAGAGTTCCAAGCCTGGTCCAAGTGTTCCATGTTTGGTAGCGTTCTTAGATGGAGTCATTTCTGGGAACCAACACTGGGAATGAGTTAGTGTCCCAGGACCATGCTCCATTTTAACATGACAGCTATTTGGAACAATTGATTTTTGTAAGGAAGTCTGGGCAGGTCTTGTCAACACAGAATGACCAAAGAGGAGGGACTTGGAAGTTGTTTTGTTTTATAGAGGAGGGGGGCGGGGCAGGTTCCGGGGAGGGATTCAAGTTGCGATGCAGATGTCTAAGATTCGGTCTAACAGGATGCAAAGGTTGAAGAAGATGATGGAGTTGAAAGATAGAACAATATTTCAGATGAACCTTATGGGTTCCTTCCAGTACCCTTGCAGTACAGCAGGGACCCAGCCATCGGCTCGGTGTCTAATGTGTTCTCCAGCTGGCAGAAGATGCCAGATGTGTAAATGTCTCAGCATAGGCGGTGCTACAGAGAGCCTGACCATTCTCACCATTCGACAGCGGCAATCAGCTCCAGCTTTAGAGGCTTGGGCCACACGGGGGACATTGTCTAGGTTTATTCTAAGTGAGGTCCTTTTGTTGGGGACTGTTGTAATTTTGGACACACAAACAAGCAAAAATAAAAAGCCAGATAAGATGCAGCTTTCTTGAACAGTGCCCACAGAGTCCTCTCCAGGCTTTCTGTCTTTTAAAAAAATAAAATAAAATAAGGAAACAAAAACTAACATATTGGAATTGGACAAAACAAACAAACAGAAGGAAAAGAGCCTAAGAAAAGGCACAAGAAACAAAGATCCACTCGTTTGCACACTCAGGAATCCCATAAAAACACTATGCAGACCCTGCAGGCCCTGCATGTGTGCTACTGCTGGAAATTCTTTTGTCGTGAATGACTCAACCTTTAAAGCCTATACCGCTTGGCTTAGAGGAAACTAAGAAGGTGATCATCCCTGAGTTGACCCACTAGAAGCAAAGCTAAAGATCCACATGTTCTCCATGTTCTTAAGTCCATTTTTCTTTGTGTTTATCATTATTATTGTTTTGGGCCGTTATACAAAAGCACCTAAGTACTTGGGTCCCCATCATTCTGCTTCTTTCCTCCACTTGGGTTAATACAGATATTAAGTCTAATAGTGTCTACTTAGCATAAACAAGAAGATAAAAATGATTTCTCTGATTGAAATGTTTGTTATTTAGCATTAAGCATCTTCTGACTCCCTCGCGTTTTCCGTTTTAATCCACTCGGCGCTGGGTTTGGGGATTGCTAGATTAGTTTTAATCCCCTGTCTAATAGCAGAGTAGTGGGGAGATTTATTACACAGGCAGGACCTGGTTCTTGGATTTAAGAGGGCTCATGTGCACTCTTCATGCATATTCAATTTGGGCAACCACTGGTTGTGTAGGAAAGGTTGGGGAGGACCTCCTTCGTCTCAGAGTGCTTCTCCTCCGCCCGCACATGGAATACAGACAGCATTTATTGCATTAATCAAAAGAAAATTGATTCCAAGTGTTTCTCTCTTTGGGGGTCAGATTAATGTTTGTAGAATCTGTCCCCCCCATGCTCAGAATGTACTCTGCTATCATTTCAAAGTGTTCTAGATGTTTTCTTTACTTCTTAGGAGGCCAGCTTGAAGGGAAAGATAAATACTTTACTATATAATGGATTCTTTCCAAGGAAACCAGAAAAAGTTGAAAAATCCCCACCCAGGGGAATAAGTATTTTCAGATGCCACAGGAAAACAAGGGAGGTCTCTGTTTCTAGGGAACCTAGTGGTTGCCATTTACCCTACCAAGTGATAAAGAAGAAGTTAGTTTGAATATTATATGTTTCATTATTATTACTTGAATATTTTTTTGTGTGTCATGTGACATGAGCCATGTTGGACAGACATATTGGTACAGGGACCTGGGTAGGCCTTTGGGCAGGGATGCAGGTGTACATGGTGCGGTAAGAATGGCTACCACAGAGCTTGAACCCACCTGCTGAATGTAGCTGGGGCCCAGGAAGCCCGCCTCTCTTGCCTTTTCTAGACTGGTTTTGCAGGGAAGCGGGGTGGGGTGTGTTGTGCTCAAAGTTCAGTGGACCTCAGATCAAAATTTCAAATTGCAATACATTTTTTTTTTCCATTTTGTGATGTGAAAAATCCGAAAAGAGCCTTTTCTCTTTCCTACCTCTGTCCTTCCCTCCCACAATCCTTTCTTCCTTTAGCATCTTCTGGAGTCACACTGTGAAGCCCACTCTGGCTTGAAACTCACTGGATAACCCTGGATAACTTTAAACATGGAGTGATCCTTCTGCCTCTGTCTCCTAAGTGATAAGATTACAGGTAGTTTAACCACACCCAAAAGGATATTCTTTAATTTTTTGAACAGTATTTTTCTTCAATCTTCAAATGCTTTGTTGATTTCCAAATTTATATTTTATTCACTACGTATGGTGCTAGGTATGACTATAAGTAACAGTTAATATAACTGATTTATTTTTTGAGAGAAAAGAACAAAAAAATAGACATACTCTTAGAATGTTACTTATGTGGTGATTTAAATAGCCATTCACCACAGCTACTGATATGTACATATATATTATTTATATGTTACCAATTTCAACAAATGGACTCAGTAGTTTTACCATATTTGGAGCCACATTTTGACCAATCTGAACATCTGATACGTACAGGAAGCTGTCAGATCTAATACTCACCGAGGTAGCCTTAGGCCCTAGGATCTTGTAGTCATGTAAGATCATACTGGCCATATACTACAAAGCTGTGACACTTGTGCTCTGGCAGCTTCACTCATTGAAGTTTGGAAACACTGCCTTTACATCGAAATAACCAAGACAGTGATGAGACTCTATTTGCGTTTTGTAACCATCTATGTTTCAGCTCCGTGAGGATGGGGGTCACATCACTGGGGACAGTCACTTCCTCGGAGAGTAGAGTTTGTCAGTATCACAGCCAGCCAATGAACTAATGAGTAGATAGACACTTCTGCAGAGATGTTGGTGTCCTTTGGGATAAGTTGTCAGACAGAAACTTGTGGAATTATAGTTGTCCCCTTTATCCAACTTGGAACGAATTCCAAGACTGATGGGGATGCAGTGGTGTTTAAAACCACAAATAGTACCAAACCTATGTGAAGTTCTTCCTCATGTATATATGCATATGTACATATGTATGTAATAGTTATAATTATATATTATAGTTAATATACATTATATATAATAGTCACAAATGTTTATAAAAATGTAATAAAGTTTAATATACACAGGCACTGTGTATACTGACATATGTTAATGAGTTTAACATTTCTGGAATTTTCCATGTCATATTCTTACCCTGTAGCTGCTGCTGCTGATTGCCGCTATAGAAAGCCAGACTGTGACTAAGGGGTTGAGGGTAACTGTGCCAACTAAGGCAACGTGGTCTTTTTTATGCATTGGCAGGTACAATCCACATGAGATAGACTATCTGCAAGATGGCTGGTGGGAGGAGTCTGAATCCAGGGGTCCAGATGTGATATAGTATATTCCCTTAGCATATATGTGTAATAATAAATGCATTGTATAACATATGGTAGATGGACCTATAAGTAAAAATCAAACCAGTTATCAGGGAAAGGGTAGCCAAATTAGAGATTTCAGGTACTTTTAAGGCAATATTTGTATTGACTCTTTCTACTTAAATTTAGGATAAATATATTGCCTACACAGTAATGCTTTTCAGAATAAGGTATGCATTGACTATCAAATTAACATAGGATAAATACTTCTCACAATGCTTTTCAGAATAAAGTATGCATAGACTACCTGGGGATCTTGTTATATGAGGAGTCTTATCTTGGGAGGGAGCCCAGGATTCTGTTTTTCTAACAGATTCCCAAGTGATGCTGAGACACTTGGCCCAAGGACCACATTTTGAATTGCAAGGCTGTAGCCAAACTACCACCTGAAGTTGATGCATGCATTAGATAAAACCAACAAGACACTTGGCCAGCATTTCAAAGGCACTGGAAGCACACTTCTCCCACGGAAGTCTCCCTTAAGCAAACATTCTACATTTGTTACTTTTCTTGACACTGACAAAGGGGAGCTTGAGGAAGGAAGAGTTGGTTTTGTCTCACTGTTTAAAGGGATACAGTCCACCATGTGTTGACAGCAGGTGTGTGGTGGCCAGAGTGAGCAGCAGGGATACCTCTCTCACTTACAGCCAGAACAGGAAGCAAAAGTAGTTAGGAAGTAAAGCATGGTGTTACTGCTTTCTTTAGTGAGATTCTACTCCTAAGCAGTCTAAGCCTTTCAGAAATGGTGGCCCTAGCCAGGAATCAAGTGGTCAAACCCGTGGGACCATTTCATATAGAAAGAGCACAACCATTGTACACCTGCTACTGGAGACTATGAAGCAATTGTGCTCGTCCCTTTGTCTGCGAGGACTGGCAGGCTTTACTAGAATTTGACAGGTGTCTGTTCCTCACCATGAGGGTAGGGCTTATGCCCTAAATGATCACCCATTAAATCGCCCAGGCCTACAATCTTTGGGAGACCTCATGAACATGTATTTCTCTATTACCTCATATAGGGGACTATAGTATAAATGACTACAGGTGCAGTTAATTTTTTTTAAATCATGAAACATGTCTTTATGGAAAAGAATGTGAGATGGTATATATGTATAGCCTACATACACATGATGTATATGCCTTGTCCAATTCCTTGGAAGTTGCCACCCAATATCATCTGTTAATTATTCCTTTGATTTCATATGCACATTGACATATAAACTATACCCACAAGCAGTGGCTAACTTTTGGATCACATTATTTTGGCATTTTATGCAAGCAAGCTTACTCAGAACTAACTCTTCTGTGTATTTCTTCATGTTTTACTCTAACAATGCGTTTTTAAGACTCATGGATACCACTGCATGCAGGTAATAACTCATTTAGCATAACTGCAGTATGGCTGGGAAGTTGGATCAATGGGTAAAGTGCTTGCTATGCCAGGGTGAGGACCTGAGTTCAGATTCTTAGAAGCTATGGAATGGCTGGCAAGATGGCTCAGTGGGTAAGGGTACTTGTTGCCACACCCGATGACCAAAATTTGATTTTCAGGATCCATATGATGTAAGGAGAGAACCAAGTCCTGCAAGTTGCTCTCTGATCTCAACATGTATCACACAGACACACAGACACACAGAGAGACACACAAAGACACAGACAGACACACATACATACACAGACACACATACATACACCCATACACACACAAACACATACACATAGACACACACACAGACACACACAGACATATACACACACAGAGACACATATACACAAAGACACAGACACACACATACACAGACACACATACACACACACAGACACATACACGTAGACACACATAGGCACACACAAAGACACACACAGACACACATGCACACACAGACACAGGTACACAGACACACAGACACACAGACACACAGACACAGACACACACACACACACACACACACACGAAACACGAATTCTAGTTGTTATTAAATGGAAACTCAAAGCCAGACATTGGGGAAAAGGCTGGAATATCAGAAAGAGAAAACAGACCACAGCCAGTTCTCACCCAGCCAACCTCTCAGGGTAAAAGCTCACTTCCTGATTCCTCAGCTGGCTCCTCGTTGCTTCTACAGAATCCCTGAATGTCTGCTTACGCCTGCCTTAAATATCTTCTTCACCCAGTTCTTTTACTTCCAGGCTCAACTCTGCATCATATTCTAGAGTTAAGATTAAAGGTGTGAGCTACTACTGTTTGGTAGTTAGGCCTTGAACTCACAGAAACACAGAGATCTCTGACTCTGGAGTTATGGGATTAAAGGTGTGAGTTACCACTCTCTGACCCTCCTGGCTTGACCGTGGGTGGATATGTTCTCTGATATTCCAGACTGATTTTATTAAATATAAAATATATCAACACACACACACACACACAGACACACACACCTTAATACTGTGGTGTGTGCTTTTGGCATCACATTCAGCAAGTCCTTGCTCAATGCAGAATCTTGAGGTTTCCCCTTCCATTTTCTTCCAAGCGTTTCACACTCTTAGGCCTTACATTTAGCACTTTGTTCCATCTGGAGTTAACTTTGGCCTATGGAATAAATTAAAAGCCCAGCTGAGTTATTTCATATGTAGATACCTAGTTTTATAGCAGCATTTGTTAAAAGCTGCCCTGAGCACCTATCAACCCACCTAACCACATATGTGAGCATCTCTCTGACCCTTTGTTCTCCCCATCTGTTTTTGTTCCTCTTCTTAGGCCAGCAGCACAATGACTCCATTACCTGACAAATCAGAAAGCCCGAGACCTCAGCAACTCACATTGGGTTTACTAACATTTGAATAAGGGGTGGTCTTCCACTCCATGAACATGGGATATCTACCCATTCATTTGTATCTTCTTTAACTCCCTTTGGTACCACTGAAAGTGGGTTTTCTTTTCAGCGCCTAGTGCAGTGGTTCTCAACCTGTGAGTCACGGCTTTGGGGTTGAATGACCTTTTTATAGGGGTCACCTAAGACCACCAGAAAACACAGGTACTTACATTAAGATTCATAACAGTGGCAAATTACAGTTATGAAGTAGCAATGAAGATAACTTTATGGCTGGGGGTCACCACACAAGAGGGACTGTATTTAGGGGTCGCTGCATCAGGAAAATTGAGAGTCACTGGACTAGTGCATATTTGACTCCTGTTGTGCATTTTGGACACCTTTTGTCCATTGCTGTTCTTCCTTTTGTTATGAAAGTCTCAGTGTTTACACTCTTTGTGTGGTTCCCACATTTGTGGCTCCCGTGGTTTTCATTTACAGTGTCCTGCTTTCTGTAGAGTTATTCTTCTCCTGAGTTCACATATTTGTCAGGAACAGTGGCAGCCCTTCGGGATCCTGTCAGTCTTCCTCTTCAGTAAAGCAATGACTTATTAGCTGTTTTTCTTCTCTTTGAGCATTTATTATTATATTTTGTATAGTGTGTGTTGTTTGTGTGTGTGTGTGGGGGTGTACACATGCAGTTTATAGGACAGTTTGGGGGAGTTGTTTCTGTCCCTCTTCCATGTGGGTGCTGAGATCATTGGACTTGGGTAAAGCTCCTTTAGCAACTCAGCCATCTCATCAACCTTTGCTTATCTGTCTGTCTATTTCTAAATGAGGTGCGTGTGTATGGTATATGGACATGTATGTATATGATGTGCATGCTGTTGAGGACAGGAGGAGATGAATGTCCCTGTCACTCTCTGCCTTGTTCCCCTGAGTCATGGGCCGTTGCTGAACTCAGAGCTCATGGTTTCCATTTGGACCAGAAAGAGCCCTTTCAGGCAGACATGGGACTGTGTCCACTTTTATGTTGGTGCTAACACTGGGATTCTGGTTGGTCCTCATGCTGGCTGGGCTCAGCTTTGATGGCTGAGCCCAAGATGCTCTTATTTCTGCAGCCAAGAAGCACCTTGACCTGGGGTGTGTCATTTGGTGCTGAAGTCTTGGGTTTCTCTTCTTTCCTTTCCTTGCTTGTCTCAATCTCTGTGCACTAATGGGAGTGCTTCAGCTGGGGCTGCATCCAGGCTCACACTGTCCCTCTTCAATGTCTCTCGCTTTAGACTAAGCTAGAGGTTTTTGTCTGAAGTCCTGAATCCACAGAGACTCTCTCTATGACTTATGAGATCAATAAGCCTCAGAACATGTCCATTCAGAATATAGTTGTTGTGAAATAAGGTTCCCCTCAGGGCTTTTGAATAGCCATAAAGCTAAGAGAACAGTCATGGAGTTTCTTTGAAAGTATTACTTGTAAAAACTAATGGTTACTGCTGTAAAGGAATCTATAAAGTTTATCTTAAATTTTTTGCATTTATTTATTTTATTATTTGAGTTGATTTCTTTTCTAGCTCCATTGTTTACCTGAGAAATTTCATGATTTCTTCTTTTTAATGGCTAAGCAATATTCCATCATGTAAATGTACCACATTTTTTTTTAATCCATTCTTCTGTTGAGGGACATCTAGGTTGTTTACATTTTTTGATTATTATAAATAGAGCAGCAGTGAACATTGGTTGAACAAACATCTCTGTGATAGGAGGAAGCATTCTTTGGTTAGATGCCCAAGCATAGTATAGCTGGATCTTTAGATGGATAGATTCTCATCTTCCTGAGAAACAGCTGCACTGATTTACATCGTGGCTATACAATGGCTATACAGCTCTCCTACCAGTAATGGAGGAGTTTCTCCTTACTCCACATCCTCATCGACATGAGCTGGCACTTGTTTTATTGATATTAGACATTCTGATGGGTGTAAGATGGAATCTCAAAGCAGTTTTGACCTGTATTTCCCTGGTGGCTAAGGATGCTGAGGATTTTTTAAAGAGCTTCTCAGATGTTTGACTTTCCTCTTTTGAGAATTCTGTTTAAATCTGTACCCCATTTTTAGCTGGGTTGTTTTCTTGTTTTTTGAGTTCTTGATATATTTTAGATATTAGCCTTCTATCTCAGTGGCTTCCAACCTCCCAATTTCTGTGTGCCTTTAGTTCAGTTCCTCATGTTGTAGTGGCCCCCAACCATAGCATTATTTTCATTGCTATTTCATAACCATAATTTTGCTACTTTTATGAATTATAATGCAAATATTTGTGTTTTCTGATGTTCTTAAGTGTCCCCTGTGAAAGAGCTATGAGGCCCCCAAAGGGCTCATGACCAACAGGTTGAGAACTGATACTTTATTTGATGTATAGTTGGTAAAAATTTTTCTCATTCTGTTAGTTGATACATTGCTCAATGACAGTGTCCTCTGCCATGCAGAAGCTTTTCCGTTTTATGAGATTCCATTTACTAACTGCTGATCTTAGTGCCTAGGTTAATGGTATTCTCTTCAGAAAGTCTTTTTCTGTACCAATGAGTTCCTGGTTAGTCCCTACTTTCTTTTCTATCAGGTTCAGTATATCTGGTTTTATGTTGAGCTCTTTAATCTATTTGGAGTTGAGCTCTGTACAGAGTGATGTGTGGATCTATTTGCATTCTTCTGTATGCAGACATCCAGTTTGACCAGCACCATTCGAAAATTCTTTTTTCCAGTGTGTATTTCAGACTTTATTACTATAACTTGCTATACAAACTTAAAAATTGTGGATAGCGATGCCTCCAGAAGTTCTTTTATTATTCAGAGTTCTCTCTCTCTCTCTCTCTCTCTCTCTCTCTGTTTATATAAAGCTGAAAATTAAATATTCCTTTCAAGATTTGTGAAGAATTGTTGGGATTTTCATGGAGATTGCATTGAATCTGTACGTTGCTTTTGGTAAACTGGCCATTTTTACTATATTATTCCTACTGATCAAAGATCATGGGAGATCTTTTCATATTCTCATATCCTCTTCAACTTCTTTCTTCAGTGTCTTGAAGTTTTTAATCATACAAATCTTTTACTTGTTTGGTTAGAGTTCCTCCAAGATATTTCCTATTATTTGAGGCTATTGTGAAAGGTGTTGCTTCCCTGATTTCTTTCTTTTTTTAACTCTCTATTTATCTTTTGTCTTTCATATCATGCATTTCAATCCCATTTATTTTTTTGTTTCTTCATATTCACTCTCTGGTCTTGCAATACACTCCCCCCCGCAATAAAATAAAATTTAAGAGAAAATAAAAAAATGGTAAGAAAATGAAAAAGGAAAAATCTCATCAGAGAAGCTATCGTGTGACACAGTGAGTCACACAGTGAACCCCTTTGTCTGTATATCTGTAGTTGCAAGTGTTCATTACAAGGAGTCATAGGCTGGTTCAAGACCGCTATCAGTGTCCATTTGTTGTATGTACATAGGAGGGCTACTGTGTGTGTGTGTGTGTGTGTGTGTGTGTGTGCGCGCGCGCGCGCGCATGCATATGCGTTAGTTTTGTATCCAGCCACTTTGCTGAAAGGGTTTGTTAGGTGTAGAAATTTCCCAATGAAACTTTTAGGGTCACTTATATATGCCATTATATCATCTGTAAATAATGGTACTTTGACCTCTTCCTTTCCAATATGTACCCCCTTGATCTCCTTCAGTTGTCTTACTGCTCTAACTAAGACTTTAAGTTCTAAGTTGAGTAAGTATGGAGAGAATGGCAACCTTGTTTTGTTCCTGATTTTAGTAAAATTGCTTTGAGTTTTTCTCTACTTATGTTGATGTTGGCTCCGGGCTTTCTGTAAACTGCCTTTATTATGCTAAGGTATGTACCTTGTAACCCTAATCTCTCAAGATTTTTGTCATGAAGGGGTGTTGGAATTTGTCAAAGGTCTTTTCTGCATCTAATGAGATTATTATGTACTTTGTTTTTCAGTATGTTTATATGGCAAAATACATTTATTGATTTGTATATGTTGAAGCATCCCTGCATCTCTAGGATGAAACCTACTTGGTGGATGATATTTTTGATGTGTTATTGGATTCCATTTGCAAGTATTTTATTGAGATTTTTGCAGCTGTGTTCATAAGGAAAATTGGCCTATAATTCTCTTTGTCCATTGATCTTTATGCTGGTTGGGTATCAGGGTAGCCATGGCTTTGTAAAATGAATTGGGTGATGTTTTTTCCCGTTTCTGTTTTGTGGAGTAATTCGAGGAGTATTGGCATTAACTCTTTTTTGAAAGTCTGGTGGAATTCTGCACTAAAACCATTGGTCTTTCCACCCCTTTCTGGTGGTGGGGTTGGGAGACTTTTGTTTCTTCTATTTCACTAGGGGTATAGGTCTATTTAAATTGCTTATCTGATCTTGATTCTACTTGGCAAATGGTATGTATCAAGTAAATTATTCATTTCTTTTAGTTTTTCCAATTTGGTGAAGTGCAAGTTTTTAAAGTCTGTCATTATGATTCTGTGACTTTCCCTGGTGTCTGTAGTTATGTCCTGTGGTGATCTATCTATCTATCTATCTATCTATCTATCTATCTATCTATCTATCTGTCTACCTACCTATCTATATATCTATCTAGTATATGTAAAGGTCTTGGGAAGACTCTGAAAATTACAGAGGAGAAAGGAGGCAGGGTCATGGTACCTGGTTTCTTCTCCTTTCCTTTGGCTTCCTACACCTCAGAATGGAAAGTATGAAAACTAATGGCCTAACAATGTCAGTGGGCACAGAGAAAAAAGGAGAGACAAGAAAAGACTGCCTTGTTCAGCCAAAGGAGCAGTCCAGGACTTTCACAAGGCAGGTCCACTTTCTAGAACTGCTACCACAAAGCACTAGAGACCTGGTGGCCTATCAGAAATCTGGAAGTCCAAAATCAATCTGACAGATAGCTGGTTCCTCCCAAGGCTTGTGAGGAAAGGGCCCATCTCAGGCCTACCTCTCCTTGAGTTGTTGAGGGTTTTCTTCTAGTGTTACCACACTGTCTTCCCTTGGTGTATGTGTCTTTATCCAGCCCATCTTTTACCTTTGTAGATAAGGATGCCAGTCATTTTGAGTTATTGTTCTCCTCTGTGATCTCATTTTCATGGACTACCTCTGTTTTAATTCTATATTCAAATATGGTGACTGTCTGAGGTTCTGAGGGTGGGGCTTCATCATATGAAGTTGGAAACAACTCTGTTCAAACCCTAGCAGAAGTAGCTATATCATAGATATCTGTCTTTCCCTTACCCATACTGGCAAAGGTTAGGTAAGGGCTGGCACTCTGCCTTGCAAGGATATAATGAGTTAGTTTCCCTCTGATCAATGAAGACCACATGGGGAGCTGGACTCCCCCTAAACCCAGTTCACATTCGGATGATGGGAAGGATGTGCAACAGAGCACATGAACCTCCTCCAATGCCCCCAGGTAGGATATTGGAAAGCAGTGAGTCTCTGTTCCAAGCAGAAAGGCATTGGAGACAGGTGGAAAGTCTTAATTTATATGCCCAACAGCCACAGTAACAGCAACAAACTAAAGGGCTGGTCATGTGACCTGTGTCTGAAGGGCCAGCTCTGTCAGTGCTTATGTGAAGCCAGTCCGAGCTGCTGGAGTGAGTCTCCAGTCTGAGCTGCCATGGTGAGACCTTCTGAAGTACAGGAAAGGAAGGAGGGAACCAGAAGAAGGAAAGGGAAAAAAAATGATTGCAAGAAAGAAGTGAAACAAAGTTAAGAAAGGTAAGAGCTGAAAGAAAAAGCAGAATATTTGCATCTTTTCCCTCGTGGTGACAATATCAAGATGTCATCTCTCTTCCTCTGCTATGACCTCAAAACGACTTCATCCAGATGGCTTAAACATAGTCTAGAGTCTTATACTATGCAAATTATCCAGGTAGCAATAAAAATTATTCATGGTAAAAACCATAAACCTCTTACCTTAAATGAAAAGAAAATGATATTATTGGGGTGACTCTGAGGGCTGAACAGTCTGACAAGAATTGGAAGCAGATAGATACCCTGAAAATGCTTCAGTTACCAAATGTGAACAAAGAACAGAAAGTATCAATGTAAAAAAATGAACCAAATAAAACCCTTAGAACTTAAAACTAAGAACTTAAAACTAAGAACTTAAAACTAAGGTAAAGGAAATAAAAGCTCAATGGATGGGCTCAACAGAAGAACAAAAAAGAAAGACAAAGAAGTTGGTACATTTGAGAAAAGAAATAGTAGAAGTTATTCAATCATTAAAATCAGAGAATGAAGACTAGAAAAATGTTTCAAATGACATTTGAGTGAATGGAAGGTAATCTAACATTCAAGTTATCAAGGTTCTAGAAGGCAAAAAATAAAAATGGGACTGAAGAAATATTTCAGACTGCTGGGTTGGGCAAATGACAGGAATCTGCAGGCATCTACAGTTAAGATGAACATGGATAAGACAAAACCAAAGAAATCATAATGACCTGAGGGAGAAGAAAAAAGAAAATATAAGACCAAACATGTCTAAACATGTAAAAAATTACACTAAATATAAACAGTTTAAACATACAGGTAAACGACAGAGATTGGCAGTGTCAAATTTGAAAATCCACTTTATCTGAGTGTTTGTTGTCTAGAAGAAACTTACTTGAATATCATATGGGCAAACTGAAAGTAGCAGGATCAGAAAAGATACACACCATGCTAATACAAATCAAATGGCCAAATTAGTATAGGAGAGTGAGAGTGAGAGAGAGAGAGAGAGAGAGAGAGAGAGAGAGAGAGAGAGAAGAGAGAGAAGAGAGAGAGAGAACCAAAATAACAAAAGAAAGATCTAGTGTTCCTCGGTGTGTATGTAGCGATCAACCTAGCAGCAGAGGAGACAGGATGGAGAGAAGAAATAGATGTGCTGACAATTACAATTGGAGAAATCAATAGCTTTCTTGGAACATGCTGAAGACAGCATGGGTACCAAAGACATTGTAGACACCATTAACCAATAGCCTTTGGCTGCCATTATGGAGCACTAACCAGTGCTAACAGAACACTTACGCTTTTGAAGCACCCATGGAAGAGATGATAAGATGTACCATGTCCTAGCTGACAGTATAAACCTCTGAAAATGCAAGAGTTAAATTAGAGAATATTGCTTGCTCACTATGAAATCGAGGTCAGTAACTTGATGGAAAGACGACAGAAAGTTGACCAAACACTCAGAAACGAAGTCACATTTACAATTAATTATATATTTATTGATTTACTTTAATAACAGCATGGGAATGGGTGGGGATAGAACATAATCACTGTAACAGAACATACAGCTAAGGCAATGCTGAGAGGCGAAGTTATAGCCCTAAGTGCTTATATTGTTATAAAAAGATGGAGTCTCAAAGCCTTGCGCTCCCACTTCAATGAACTGGAAAAAGAAGCATAAGATAAACCCAAAGCAAAGAGGAAGTAATAAAGATTTGAGAAAAAAAATCAATGCAACAAAAAGCAGTAAAGTAGAGAAAATCAATACAACAAAAAACTGCTTCATTGAGAAAAATCAATAAAATCAACAAAGTTCTAGCATGACGGATGAAGGAAGGACAAGGAACCACGCAAAACAGTGATATGTAGGGAGAATCAGGGGCACCACTGTGTCCCACAGATATCAAAATGATAAGAAGAAAATAGTAGAAGCAACTCTATACACACAAATTTGGCAGCAAACCGTTAAATCTCATCCTAAAACAGGCAATCTGAGTAGTTCTTTTACACTTAAGGAAATCAGATTTATGACTTTTTTTCTAAAAAGGAAAAAAAGTCCAGGTTCTGATAGTTTCCCTTCGTAATTCTGTTAAAATATATAAGGAATTAACTCCAGTTATTCATAAACCCTTAAAAATTAGAAAAGGAAAACAACAATTATGAGCCAGTTGTACCCTGATGGCCAGCCTAAAGACAGTATTCCCTGAAGAAAGGGTCAGGAAATATTACAGCTCAGTATCATTCCTGAACAAATATATGATCTTAAGTTACCAAGCAAATGCATCAGGAGATAAGTAGAATGATACACACAGTTATTCAAAGAACATAGAATAAAAATTTAAAATAAATTTGATCTGCAGTATTAATAGGTTAAAGAAGAAAATATAATTAATCCATATGTTGGGCATGTAAGAAGCAAATTTAATACCTATTCTTGATTTAAATATTGACTCTGATACAGCTGTGAAGAAAAGAGGGTCATCTTCTGATAACAGCCACAAGAGGTTGACAGTTGTTTCATGTTGTCATGTGTAAAGACTGGATGCTTTTCCCATGGTTGGGGGACAGGCAAGGATGCCCATGCCTCCTCACCTGCACCCCTGCCCTGTTCCACTGCTGCTCAGTACCATGGTAATATATTCTTAAGATAATAAAGGAAAAAAAATGTAGAAAGTATATAATTCAGAAAGCAGGAAGCAAAACTTTTCACATTTGTACATGAAATAGTTGTTTAAATCTTCTAGAACTCGTGAATGATTTCTGAAAGGTGTCTAGACACAATCAAATACATCAATTGCATTTCTATGCAGTGTCAGCCTGTGCAGACAAAACAACATTAACAAATCACAGCATTAAGAGAATGAAAAGACAAATCATGAACAGTAATATATTTTCTCCCAAAATGGTCTGATGTCCTAATGCATGAGGAATGTTTAGAATACCAAAATAACAAAGGAAATGACCCCATTAAAAATGGGCATTTAGAATTATTTCATCAAAGCTCCCACAGATATTCTCAGTGTCATTTGGGAAAGCTCCTTGGGAAATTCCAGTTAAAACAACAGTGAGCTCCCTCTATACATCTATGACCAAAATCTTTTTTTTTCTTTTATTATTATTATTATTATTGTTGTTGTTGTTGTTGTTGTTGTTATGAACAAAGAAGTCACGCTTTCTATCCCTGTATATCCTTATTCAAGGTCCCTTCCCCCTCCCACCACATCAGGTCATTTTTCTTCTCCACAACTCCCCATCCCCTCCCTGGGCAGGCAGTAGACAGTCCCATGGTCCCACTGACCCAATATTGCTTAGTTCAATCTCCACTCCTGGCAGATCCAGTTTTGTCCCCCCTCCCTCAAGAGTGAGTCAGGTGTTCCTCTAGGTGGAGTGGGATCCAAAGAGTCAGTCCAGGGTGTTTCTGATCCTAAGCTGTTCAGTGGTTGTGGTTTGCAGCTTGGGCATGCTTGGCTTTTTTCTTGTTTGTTCATTTAGAGACCACTAATGAGTGAGTACATCCTCTGCTTATCTTTCTGAGTTTGTGATACCTCGCTCAGGAGAATATTCTCCAAGTCCATCTATTTGCCAAAATTTTAGGATATCATTTTTTCTTACTACTAAGTAGTACTCCATTGTGTAGATGTACCACAGTTTGTTAGTCCATTCTTCAGTTGAGGGACATCTAGGTTGTTTCCAGGTTCTTGCTATTACAAATAATGCTGCTATGAACATAGTTGAGCTAATGCCTTTGGAGTATGACTGTGCATCATTAGGGTATACACCCAGAAGTGGTATTGCTGGGTCCTTGGGGAGATTGATCCTCAATTTTCTGAGAAACCGCCATACTGCATTCCAAAGTGGCTGAACAAGCTTACACTCCCACCAACAATGGAGGAGTGTTCCCCTTGCTCCACATCCTCTCCAACATAGGCTGTCATCTGTGCCTTTTATCTTAGCCAATCTGACAGGTGTTAGGTGGTATCTCAAAGTTTTTTTGATTTGCATTTCTCTGATGGCTAAAGATGATGAGCATTTTTTCAGGTACCTTTCAGCCATTTGTAATTCCTCTGCTGAGAATTCCCTTTTTAGATCTGAACCCCATTTTTTGATTGGGTTATTCAAGGTTTTGGGCTCTAGATTTTTGAACTTTTTATATATCTTAAAGATCAGTCCTCTATCACTTGTAGGGTTGGTGAAAATCTTTTCCCATTCTGTAGGCTGTCTATGACCAAAATCTTAAGTGGGTAACATTAAATGCTGACACCAGAGTGTAGAACACCAGGACTTCTGTTTGCTTTTTATGGGAATGCAGAAGGGTGAAGACAGTCTGAAGAAAGATTGGTGGTTTCTTTTCTTCAATACTAAACATAATCTTGTCACATAATCCAGTAATCACACAGTGTGGTATTTACCCAAGTGAGTTGAAAATCTACATTTATACAAAAACTCATATGTGCATGATTTATAGCTGGTGTACACGTGGTTATTTAAACTTGCATGTAACCTCAATTAGAAAGTGAATGGTGAGATAAATTGTGGTGCACCCATAAAAAAGTTATCAATGACAACAATAAAAATGGAGCCTTCAAACTAGAAGAAAACACAAGGCAACTTTGAACATGCATTCTTAAGTGAAAGAAATTGATCTGAAAAGATAGCAAATAATTCAACAATGTGATATTCTGGGAAATGAAAAGCTACAAAGTAGCAGAATATAAGAAGTTGATAGGGTTGAGGAAGTGAGGAAGAAAGGGTGGGATGAATGGCTGGAACACATAGGATTTTAAGGTACAGAAATTATTGTAATAGTGGATATATTGATTGAAAACTAACCCTCTTTAGGTACATCACAAAGAGTGGATGCTAATGTAGACTGTGGACTTTGGTTAACATGTCAGTGTTGGCTCATTCACAGGAACAATGTAGTACAACATTAGCATTTGTTTATAAAGTGCTAACAAGATGAATAAAACAGTAGAGGGGTCAGGTGAGGGGAACTATGAGAACTCTATATTTCCACTCATTTTTCCCCTTGTAAACTTAAAACTTCTCAAAAAAACGTCTGGTAGAGCTGAGGATATAGTGCAGTAGAGTACTTGCCTCTCATGCATAAAACCTTGGGTTTGATCCCTATTATTACAAACCGGCCAACAAACAAATCACCCATAAAATGACAACAAAAACCACCCTTTAGTAATTTATTAAAAATGTTTAGATAGTCATCTAATGGAAAAATGTGGAACTTATATGCTGAAATCTCTAAAACATTGATAAAGGAAGCCAAAGATCTAAATAAATGAAGAGATATACCATGTTCATGGATTCAAAGATTTGACACAGTAAAGACATAAGCTCTCTTGAGGTTGATATTAATATACATTTAATGCAATTGCTATAAAATCTCAGCAGTACTTTTCTAAATAATGATGAACATTAATAAGTAGAAGAGCTGGGCATGCTGGGAAGAATCAGTACAAATGATTTCAGCACAGACTTGATCATAAGAACAGAGCATTGTACATACTCATTGGGTCAATGGAGGAAACTCAGCAAAGCATACCTGACCTCTGAGGCTTTGTTCTACCTCTGAGGCTTCCTGCTGAATGTGTAAATAGTTCATAGCTAATGGTTCAGTCTTTTGGAGTCATGGATATGGTTGTGAAAATGTCCTCACAGGCCCGTACCTACTGCCTCCTACTATTGTGTTGTTATAGTGCCAGAAATCTGCGAGTCATTTGTAAAATGCCATTCTCATCTTCTTTTCTCTTATTATATGTGCTAGGGTCACCTGGACTTTGGACTAATTTGCCTCAAATTTTTGTTCACTGCCTTCTAGTTATAATAATTTGTGACCTTCCTCAGTGACCAGATTATGGGGAGAAACAGATTGATTTTCACATTCATTCTTTATCATCATTTCTCCCAGTAGACATATACATTTATAGAAAATAGCACACACCCGTGTGTGTGTTCATGAACAGAAATGTTTTAGGGTGCGTATATGCAGATGCATGTGTGCCTGCCTGCACATGTATATGGAGGCCAAAGCTCAACTTTCATGCTGTTCCTTAGGAATCATTCACCTTGTTTTTTGAGGTAGCATCTCTCAGAGACCTGGAACTCACTGACTAGAATAGGCTAGCTGCTCAGTGAGTCCCTGGGGTCTTCTGTTTCTGGCTCCCCAGTGCTGTGTTACAAGTGTGTAACATCACAGTGGCCTTTTAACTGGGTTCTGGGAATCAAACTCAGGTCTTTATGCTTGCATGAGGAGCAATTTATGGACTGAGCAATCTCCACAGCTCTGCTTCTTAAAAGTATAGAAGCAGAACATGCCATTTGGAGCATCCTCCTTGGTCCTAGTGCTGGCATTATGTAATTCCTTCCAGTCTCAGCTTTACTCCTAAAGACTTCCTTCATCATCTCAGCATCACATCTTCAGCTCTGGGCTCTCCTGCAACCACCTCCAGCCTTATGGGTAACAGTTGCCCACTACCATTTTAGTTTCTTTGTCTTTTCAACATCAAAGAAACCAGTTGCCTGTGTTAAATTCTTCTGAGTGAGATTACCTGAGCGGTCCTGTTTTTTTTGTTTGCTTGTTTGTTTTGTTTTACTTTGGCTCATATATCCATACTGGGTGACACAGAGCCAGAGATCTGTCCTATGAAGCCACAATCAAAAATCTGAGAAGAGGTAATATCACTACCGTATTTCAGTTTGTGGGTGGGATAAAAATAAGTGTTCTAGAAAACTGTTTCTCACTCTCACTGAAACATGTGCTACTTTTATTTTAGATTTACAAATGGAAGTGGTATGTGAAGTTTGCTATTCTGTGATTTGAGAAATCTGGACTTGAGAGTGCCTGTGGGAAAACTAGAAGATGGAGTTAGGGAGAGGAAGGTTTGCCCATTTTTTAACCAGAATCCCTAGTTTCAGGAACACTCAGATATGGCAACCCTCAGAATGTCTGGAGAAAGTGTACTTGACCCAAGTGTTAGCTCTCTCCTAGTGGACCCCAAAAGCAGGGACCATGGCAATACTCAGTCACATGACTTTGCTGCCCTTCAAGCCAAAGCAAAATGGGACAAGTGATCCATGGGGAGGGTGTCACACCAGGCTCTCCCTTCCAATGCTCTGAGATATTTTGTGGGGGTGAGGGGAAGCTTTGAAAAGAGAGCACCGCATGCTGTTAGTCTGTGGAGTAAGAACAGGAATTTGGTTTGATTGACAATGATATAACTTCATTCCCATCCACTGTGTGGTGAACCCTGACACTTCTTGCCTCTGTATGGCAATAGATTACAGTGCATAACAAATAATTACACTTATGAGGACTGATGTTGTTACTGGCTTTCTTGAGTCTAGATGTGCTGGGATGACTTTGAATGTTTATGGTCTCAGATGGAGTGGCTCAAAATGCTGAGACTTCCTGTGGGATCTGTCTTTTCCTATGAGGCCAGTGTACGTGTTCACATTTGGTGGCTTTGGTTCCTAGTGTGAAGAAGGAGAAGTATTCTCTGAGCCTTAAAGGCATTGTGTTGTTAAAATTCCACTAAAGCTTCCATCAGACCTGATGATGTTCAAGCCTGTATTTAAAGGAATGAGAGATACCTCATCCTGGATGGGGAAAGGCGAACGTCTCACACACAGGAGAGTGGATGTGGGGCATTTATTTCTCTTGGCAATGCTCTACCATTGCAAGGTGAGAGGAGCCATAGAGAGGACCTCAGCACTGGGCTCCGGATACACAAATGCATCACTGAGAGATGCTCAGCCATGCTGTATGATTCTCAGTGATGGACTTGGCCTCTCCATCACTAGCTTGTCTATTGTGGCAAGCATCAATATATTTAGTAGTGTGCCATTTATGAAGCGATTATCTTTTGGCTGTAAACCCAACCTTACATATCCTGTCTCATGATTCTAGGGCAGGAGCTCTCTGCAAGGCCCATTTTTTGCTTTGCCAGCACGCTTCTCTATATATTCTGCCACTAGGGACCCCAAGGAGGATATAGAAGGGATAGAGGAGGAAGTGATGTGCTCTTGATGCTTTGCTTCTGGTGAGACTCCTGTAACATTTCTTTGCCTGTGACTATTTCAGCACTGTACTTCAACTGTCCGGGAGCACTTCTTTCTACGGTGGCAATAAATCCACTTTGTATTCCCCTGATATCTTCACGAGCAGCTTCATTGTGTCCTACTTGGTACACTGAGGCTGACCATCTAAGATTCTCTTTTTAAATCCCCCAGGCCAGCTTTTCCTCAGACTCCATACTCTCATAATCCTGACCTTTTCACCTTATTCTCCAATTCCATCCTAGGAAAAACATTTGTTTGATGGATTGGAATTATTTTTCTCTTCAGTTAGCTAGTTGACAATTCTTCATGCCTTTTAACATGTCAGTATTTTTTCTTTCCTTTATATTCGCCGGTGTAGCTTCTGTTTTTTTTTTGTTCAGACCTCGAGTGATTCTCATAGGGAAAAGGAGAGCGGAAGTGGAAGTGGGCTTGAACTAGGCAGAGCTCTCCGGTCCCCTCCCCTTAGCAGTTACCTAATTCTAAAATTCCAGCTCCAAAGTGTTTGAAGCATTGTAACTCATTAAGCTGGCAGATCTCACAGGACCAAAAAAAAAAAAATGTATCTTTCTCTGAAACACAGATGCGAAATCAAGAACAAAATGTTAGTAAACTGTAAACTAAACTGATGTGTTACGTGAAGGGCCATGGGGGAAAGATTTGGCTGCTACTGAGAACGACACTTGTAGCCTATTGCTCTGTCATCGTTTGTGGCCACCCTGAGGCAGACAGCAGCTTTCCACCAGTCCTGTCCATCACGATGTTTGTGCTTTGCCACAGCTCTAAGGACATTGGAGCCAACCAGCTGTGGACTCACATTATGAGCCGAGATGACTATTTCTTCCTTTGGAGGCATTCTAAGGTATTCTGACACGGCAATGGGAAGGTGACTAACACAAACCCAACTGCTGATTGATTGGTTTATTATTGCTTTTTGAGACAATGTTTCATGCATCCTAGGCTGGCCTTGAACTTGTTATGTAGCCAAGGATGACTCTGAACTGTTGATTCTCCTGTCTAAGCCTCCCAAGTGCTGTGTCCACAGACATTTGCCACTAAATACTGCTTATGAAGAGGTGGGGACCTCTGAATGGGAAGCAAGCATCCTACCACCTGAACTCCGTACTCAGCAGATACCACATTTTATAGAATGGGCTTGTTCCTAGAATACGTGTTGCTTTAAATAGAAAATCAGTTAGTGTATAGTTTACTGATTATTTTTATTATTTTTATTGGCATACTGAGATTGACCTGATGTTTGTCTATGCCAGCAAGTGCCTTATTGATGCACTTCTGCCACATCCTTCTATTTTGAGGATAGGGTCTTTTCAAGTTCCTGGGTAGGCATCTAACTTGTCACCCTTCCACCTCCTAGTAGCCAAAACTATAGTCATTGTCATACTGGGCATAATGTATGCATAATTATTTAAAGAAAAAATTACATGATCATGTTTTATAGATTCAGAAACCTTTTTACAAAGGTCATTATAAGTCATTTAAAATTGTCAGAAATGTAGGTTAGAAAGAACATTCTTTGTGAGTGATTGCATTAATATGTAAAAACATGTAAATAAATATTCTTACAGACAAATGATAGGAAAAAAGTTATTTTTAAGACATCACTTTCTTTAACTCCATTCCCTAGTATTGGGGTTTTAGTGTAGCATTATAGAAAAAAAAAGCAAGAAACCTCCCCCCCGAATTGTAAAGGAATAGATAAAAGTGTCATTTTTCACAGATGCTCTGATTGCAGATTTAGACAATGGAAAAGAATCATTGGACAAATTATTAAAATGTGTAAATCTAGCAAAGTTTCAGGGAAAAAAATCAATATGGAAAAATGGACTGTGTATCTTTAAACTAGCAACAATCAGAAAGCAAGTTTAAAAAAAAAACCAGACAATTTCCAAGAATATAAAAATATGAAGAACCCAGGAATGAGGCTCAGCAAAATTCTCTGACGCCTGACATGACCTGAAGCTCCTGTGTGGTCCTGACCATGATCTCAACTGAAAAAAGGAAGTGTACATTTGCAAAAGTAGGTAGTAGTTTCAAGGGTTTTAAAGGAAATATATCTGGGAATATCTTACTGTAGCTAGGGTGCAGGATTGGCCCACACAGAGTTGCTGTAGCCACCAGGTAGTCATTAATTCACGGACTAATAGAACACAGTAGAAAACAGAAATACAAGCAGTTGGTATGTCTGTCTGTCTGTCTGAGGAAAGGAAACTTATTTTAATAAGTGGTGACAATTGTTCATCTGTATGAAAGAAGAAATGAGATTGTTTACACAGTTTTTAGTGTTTGAAATGATCAGTTCTAGGTGGAGCCAAAACATAAAGATGTAATTGGGAAAGTGGTGAACCGTTTAGCAGATAGCTGAGGAGAGACTCTTCATGACCTCAGATGGAGGAAAATCTTTTAAATGGGGCACAAGTTCTAGCATAAAGGATAAACAGACTAGCAAGACATTAAAACTATTATCTTACATTTATTATAAGATACCACAAGGAAAGCACACAGGGCAGGGATGGAACTCCATGTACAGTGCTTGCCTTTTATGTGCAAGGCCCTGTGTTCAGTCCCCATCATGAAAAGAAAAAGACAATGTGAAGGAAAATGTCCATTCAGGGAGGAATATTTGCAATATACACAACTGGCCAAAAAGTAGTATCCAAAACACATAATAGATGGGAAATCTGGGCACCCCTCCCCCCAAAGAACAAAACCAATCATCCAGGAAATACATATATAAAATATTTAACTTGTCTCACATAAAAATTAAAACCAGAAAATCATAAGGTTACATACCAAGTATCTAGCCTTGTTTTTACAAGTTGGCAGAGATGAGCATGCTGGGGAATTTGTTAAAGAGAATATCAATTAGACAGTCATTGAAAGAGTTGGGTTTACTTGGTAAAGCTTAACCTACTTATGTACTAGGACACAGTGTCTCCATTCTTGGTCTACAAAACCAAAGGAAAACCTTGAATGGGAGACGCCAACAAGAATGTTCTCAGTAGCATTCTTTATAATAGCTGTATGCTGGGAATGCTCAAAATATTCCTCAAGAATAGAAATGGACCAACAAATTTTGGTAGATAATAAAATGGAATACCACATAGTAAGAAATATGAATATGCTGTGCCACTAATGTCATAATGAATGACCTTATGCTGGTGTGTATGTTTGTGGGATTGATTGTGTATTGTGTGACATGTGTACTTGTGCATTTGGGTGTATAGGTCTCTGTGTGTAAGCCTGAGGTTGATGCTAGCTCTTTTCTTGATGACTTTCTACCTTTATTTTTTGAGACAAAATTTCTTATGCGACATGCAGCTCATTGACCTGGATAGACTTGCTGGCCAATGAGTGTTAGGGATACCTCTGTCTGCACTTCAACAAGACTGGAAGTATAAGCAAATGCTACCATGATAGTTTTTTTTATGTTGGTTCTGCATATCTGAACTCAGATGTTTATATTTGTTTAGTAGCTGCTTTACTATTGAGTCAGTTCCCATATTCTTGGTGAGTTTATGTTGAAAAAGACTGAAAAATCACAAGCCCATTAGCATGAAACAGGCAAAATGAAATGTCTAGTTGATGTAAGAATAAAGCAAGGGAACAGATAACATATAGGTAGATAGAAGCATACCGGTAGGCCTAGTTTATAAATGAAAGAATAGGCATCACTTGCAAGGCTGCTAGCAGGATGGGATCATAAGGAGAATCTATGTTAGGGGGCTGCTGGGTGGAACGCAGGGGTTCCTAGGGAGAAAAGTTCAGGCAAACTCATCTTCTGAACCTGCCTGGAGGTTACACAGCATATGTTATAAGATTTTCCTTCAAATATACATGTATGGTTTAGACTATTTGGAATGTGTGACATATCTGCATTTAAGATGTTCAGGGATGTTTCTGTTTCTCCTACTCTCATGTAGAAACGGAACAAAGAAGAAGCCTCAAAATGTTGCATGTTTGAGAAGTTGCTTTCATTAACAGGTTTTTTTTTTTTCTAAAAGGTATCTTCTTGTTTTTTTGTTGTTTATTGGTTTTGTTGTTATTGTTGTTGTTTTATATGCCTATTAGTCAGACTTAGAGCTACTGAGACAAAACACCTCAACATGACACCTGAGGGCAGGAAGAAATGGTTTGGTTCACTGTCTCAGAGGTTTTAGGCTGTCACCACAGAAGGTCTGGGCAGAGCCAAGTGGCTTATTTGAGACTTCTAGGAAGCAGAGAGAATGTCTAGACAGGCTGGCTTTCTCCCACTCTCCCCTTTTAATACTGAAGTTCTTAGCCTGTGAGATAAGGTTGCTCACATTCAGAAATGTCTTCCTCTTTAGTGTCTACCTCTGTGTAGACACACCCAGAGCTGTGCCAGACTTGGCACATTATGGAAAACTCACAAGGCCCTGATTCAAAGCCAGCACTTTCTGTGGTTCTTAGTAGCCTATGGTATGTATGTGTGTATGTGTATTACTTGTACACATTTCCAGCATGTATATACAGGATATAATTGAACATCCACTGTCACGTCTTTGGAGTCACCCATCTATTTCTGAGTCAGGTTTTCTTAGTTACCTGGGACTCACCACCTAGGCCGTATGACCAGTGAGCCCCAAGGATCCTCTGCCTTCCCAGTGCTGTATGCATCACCACGTCTGTATTTTATATGGGTTCTGGGATTCAAAGTCAGGTCCTCATGCTTGAGAGACTAACACTTACTGTCTGAACCATCTCCCCAGTCCTTGGCCTATGTATTTGACCTGGGTTGTTGGCTATCACTAAAAACCTTAGCTGTAATCCTTGGAAATCACTTGCATGCTAGTGATCCAGAGTGACCCAGAACACCCCGAGGCTCACCCTTGTATTCATAACCTGGAGTGGAGCCCCGGCTATCATTTCACCATCCACATTTTCCTCTGGGGAGCATCGGATCCACTTAAAAAGGCAAAAGCAACAAAACAGCAATTATGCAAATTGGATGGAAGGAAAGCAGTAGCCTCCTGTTGGAGGTAATTTCCCCCATAATGAGTGTTGGAGGAAGCAGGGGAATGGCAAAGAAGAAGGTTAAAAAATCAGAAACTGTGTGCATGTGTGTGCGTGTGTGTAATAAGCACGCGAGGAAAGCAGACGTGCATTGTGGAATGTGCATTGTGGAAGTCATGTATAGAGGCAATAATCTGTGACAGAAAGATTTACATAATACTCTATCTCGGCAAGTTCCCCATTCTAAAGAGATGGTGAGATGCAGACAGCAGGGCTGCCTGTAATGAATCTAAATCAGGTAATAATTTGCACTCTCAGATTATACCCCACCCCTGCCTAGCATCCATACTTGCTTAATGGATCCATTACAGCACAGAATAAGGAGGACACAAGTCACCCCGACATGTATGTGTGACATAAAGAGGAGCAGGACATTTTGACAGTAGGGTGATATTGTTGATAGGCACTATGGATTTTGGTCTTGGAAGCAGTAGCTACCTACCTAAGTCTTGATGGGATGTTTTCAACACCCCCTTTCCCAAATGGCGTAAGAGGCTCCAGGTTTGTAGGGGCACAGGCTCTGTCTACCTGTAGGGCACTGCCAGGCAAGTCAGTTTGCAGATCAGTAAGGTTCCTTCTTTCAACTGAGTGTCAGAATGCCTCCTCCTGGCCAGAGAAGGCAAACAAGGCATGAGATGATGTGTGCACCCTAAGATGTCAATCACCCTGGGGCAGGGGTGAGTCCCAACTGCTTTTCTTTTAATGTGATGACAGTGCTTACATTTTTATTTCCAAGCTCCTTTCTTTGTTATTCTACCCATCACACTCAGAGGACTTGAAGTGCTCTCCTTGTGTGTGTTTGGCTGGCCCTGGGCTTTCGTGCATGTCTGCAAGTGATGTTGGAGGGTCAATACCCTGGACAGCAGCAGCTCCTGTCACAGGTTTACAGCTTCTGACTTTATTGTGTCATGGCCAGGAGCCACGTGGAGTCCCCACTACGCACTTAATACCATGTCACCTAAGTTTCAATTAACCCATAATCTCTTAGTGTAATTGTTAATGACAGCTGGACGCATGATTGGCTGCCATGATTTCACAAAGCCACTTCAAGTACAGTTCACATATATAGAAATAGGAAGTCTAGTTTCTTCAAGCATTGTACATGCAACACGTGATCCCTTGTATGTGCTTGTCCTGCTTTAAAACTATAGGCAGAATAATGAACAGGAAGCAACTACAGCATGTGTAGTGAGCCCAAGTGTTGTCTGTCTCCTACAGGCTTTCACATTGCCTTCAGGTCCTCAACACGGATAACAAAATGAGGTGTGCAAAGAAGAGAATTCACTTAAGTCAGCAAAGGAAGACTGTGCTTTATGGTGACTGTGTCTGATTTGGTGACCATGTCTGATTTGTTGAGGGTAGCCTTTTTTTTTTGATGCTGGCAGCCACTGAATATTAATATATATTTATCATCATAAAAGAATGATTTAGACTTTTTTATAAGAAAGGGCTAGTGTGTGCGTGTGTGTGTGAAGCTTCACACACACACACACACACACACACACACACACACGAATGAATACATACAAACACACATGAACACACATTCATACAAAGGGTAATGTAAGGGGGCTGTCTCTCAAGGGCAGGCTATTACTTGGACCTGCTTAGAGGCAAAGGCTTTCTCAATGGGATTATACATCCTCCCATAACCTATAAGTTGTCTGATCAGAAATTCCTAACTCAGCTCAGTCAGGGCTTCAGGACTGCATTTAAATAGGCAAATGCCAGAGTCAGGCACTGACATTCCCTCTGTCTCTCTTAATCTCTCTTTCTCTAATCATATTGTCTCTCTTTTCCTTTTCTCCCTCTCATTTTCTTTTTAAAATTCTTCCACACACCACCATTTTATACGCGACATGAGCTAACATGATGGGAAGTTATTAGGAAATAGGGGAAGAGTGGCGGCCGGAGAGGCGGGCACTGTGGGGGCGGGGCGCAAAGAACGAGCCGGGAGAAAATTGTAAATTGTTGCTGTCATGTCTTTGTGGATACAGTAAAACCGTGGCTTGCTTTCCCCTTTTCATTTTGTATTTGGAAGGAAATGTTTCAGGATTCATAGCTTAGCAGAAATTCTTACCCAATGGGAAGATGTTTGTATATATAAAGTTTCCATGGCTTCCGTATTCTATTCCTGTTTTTATATAAAGTTTCCATGGCTTCTGTATTCTATTCCTGTTTTTCTGTAAGACTGACAATGGAGAGAATACATGGGAACTTCTTTGCTATCAGTCTTGGTGTCTTCCCCGTTGAATGTCTACCCACAGGCTGGATTCTATAGAGTTGTAACCCGATGACATTTCACTGTGGTCTGATAAAGCCGTAATTCAGAGCCCCTCCTTCCGCCGTCTCCCCCATCTTCCCCAACCCCGGTGCATATAAATCAGAACTATCTTGAAACCCACATTCTACACTGGGAGAAAAAATCCGTTTAATTGATAACACCTTAAAACTATCCCTGGAACTGACATGTTGAAGGGTTTTGTGTGCAGATGGAGGTAAATGTGAATCACACTGCCTGGGCTTTGATGGAGATGAATAAAAAAAAAAAAAAATGAAAATCACTGCGAGCCAACTGCCTTTTGGTCTGGTCTGCCTGTAAAGAGAGATGGTAAAATTGGTTTAACTGCATGTCACACCACTATCTTATAAAGGTTTTGTGTCTGTTCACACTCTAATACCTTTTCTCTCTTTTTTATACCGTTTGTTTTGTGTTTAGAGACAGGTCTTACTGTGTAGCTTTGGTTGGCATGGACCTCACCATGTACCAGCCAGACCAGGCTAATGTTAAACACGTGAGTCAGTCTTTCCGCCCCTGAGAGGACAGGTATATACCACCAAACCTGGAGATTCTCCGACGCCTTTTCATCAGGCTAAAAGGGAATCTTGAGCTTGGCATTTCATAGTGGTGTTTGTATTGAAATTTTTTTCCTCGAGGCTACCTGTAAAGGATCATCTTCTAGATTTTGATATTTTCATGCTTAGTTAAAAAAAATACTTGCATGTTTTTATTTAGTTTAAATCACCATCAATTTACTGGTGTTTAAATTTATTCCAGAGGCAAACTCCAAAGCAATTTTATCCATATGGGGAAAGCATACAGTTATGACAGATACTGTGTAACTTTTAACAATTACCCCAGCTGTAATAAAACTAAAGGACACTATAGTAATGCTGCACAATTTCTGCCTGGGGAGGGGCAGGCATTGTCTACCAGAAAACATGCTAATTAGATTTCTTTTAAGAGTTAACCACTGTGTGAGCCTTAAAGCTTCTGCCATTGGCTTCAGCTGAGGATGGCTTTGATATTTAGAAGCAAAGGTACCACAGAAGCTAATAAAGGCTTCCGGGCCAGCACATCCTAATAATCTTTGGTCCAGGTAAGATGGCAAATTTCAACCCAAGTTGTTACAAACTCAAAGATGTTTCCTTCCCCGTGGGATTTGCCTTGATAAGGAAGGAGGCCCCTGGAGTTATTGTCTTTGCCATCCTATCCGCTGGGTCAGGTCTGATGATTCTCAGAACTTGCTTTCCTCTAGAGGGGCTGACCTGTACATTTCTGTTAGGTCAAGCAATAACAACAGCTATCTTGAGATGTGATTCACGTACAGTATGATTTACCCATTTTAAGTACACACATCAGTGGCTTTTGGTATAGTCACAGAGCTGTGTAAGTGTCATGGCATGCTCAACATCTAACATAAGAAAACTCCCAGCCTTTGGCACTCACACACCTCAGAGCACGACTTCATCCTCTAAGTTTTGAGCAACTGTTATTCTGCGTCTCATGTCTCTGGATTTGCCAACTTTAGGCATTTTTCTGTAAGTGGAATCATCTACTGTGTAGCCCTTTGTCTCCGGCAGACCTGTCTGTTGTATCTCCTGAGATCCCTGATATCTTTGAGAGTTCATAAAAGTACAAATGCATTCAGAGTTTGAGAGCAATGTTGGGGTGACAGTCCTTCCTGCTCTAAGGACCCCTTATGTAAAAACTTTATTCTCCAGAACTACGCTTCATCTATTCCAACAGACACATGAAGGGGAGGAGGGGACCAGAACATGCAGCGCTGCCTCCAGCATTCATGGGTTCTCTCTCTGTCCCCTTCCTTGATGGCCTTTGGAATAGGAAAACACCAGGAGAGTCTTCATTTGATCCCCCAAATGACAAATGCCCACAACCTTTTCTCCCTTTGATAGTCCTGAATGCATAGTTAAATCATTACTGTATTACTTGATTTCTGCAGCTGAAGTAGATTCAAAGAGATCCAAAAGAAATGAAAACCTTCAGGGCTGAGGAGACAGTTCTCAGTAGTGATAGCTTCGTAAGTATAAGGACTGGAGTTCCACCCGCAGAACTCACATATGTAAAACAAAACTCCAATCTGGGCATATTGTCATGTGTGTGTGGGAGGCCCAGTAAGGCGGAATCTTTGGGACTCAGTGGATGCCCAGCCTTGCTTACAGAGCCAGATCCAGATCCAGGACAGCCAAAGAACATACCTTTTTTTTTTTTTTTTAAAAAAAAAAATCAATTTAAGTGGACAGTGCCAAGGAACTGATACCCAATATTGTCCTTTTGCCTGCATTTGCACACACCCAAATACAAACATGCTCACCCACGTACGCTAACATATGTAAGTAAAAAAAAAAACTCATAGCTTCTATTTAAATTGCCTCTTCCATACGCTAAGCATAGATGAAGAAGTTTAATGAAGGCTCTTTAAAACTTCTTTTCAAAAACAAGTTTTTAAAAAACATACTTACTATTTTATGTATGTGGGTGTTTTGCATGCATATGTGATTGTGTACTATGTGCGTGTCTGGTGTCCATGGAGGCCAGAAGAGAGCGGCAAATCCCTTGGTACTGGCATTACAGATGGTTGCAAGCTACCACGTGGAAGCTCTGTATTGAACCAGGGTTTTCTGGAAGAGTGACCAGTGCTGTAACCACTGAACCATCTCTCAAGTTTCTGAAATTCTTTTTTAGACTCAGCTGACAGATAAATACATCAAGAGCCCCAGACAACGCTCCAGAGGTGGTGTTTAGGAAAGGGTTCATCTCTTTGCAGAGTGCACATTGGTCATCTTTTCTCTTTGTTCACTTCCTCAATGCTCCTGCCAGCTTCTGGTTCCTTGTCTGTAAAAGGTCAATATAGCCTGCCTTACTCTGTGTGCATCCAAGCCTGCCACCAGAGGCTCAGAATGTTCTGCAGAAAGCCGAGCATCCTGGCTCTCCCAACCAGCTTCTAGGATTCCTTCCTCTCTGTCTAGCTCAGTGGACAGGTCTTGAGGTCCTTTCCCAAGCTTGCTCTTGTATTTCCTACACCTGTCTGGCTGTCATTCCAATAATGCTGATGGACAAGGGGCCCAGGCCAACACCTTGTCTCTCCTCTCTGCCTTTAGCCACCACTCAGTTCTACCCTAACCCAAATCACAGGGAAAACGGTACCAAGGCTAGGAATGTAGAGCATCGGGGGTGGTTATTGTTTTCTTTTCTCTATTACTCTCCCATTTTGGTTGTTTTCTTTCACACACATATTACGTTTTTTTCTTACCCTGGGAATCTTATTTTTATTTCAAGAGCAATGGAATTTGTCGGAAAGCCAATTTTACACACACAATGAATCTTTATCTCCATATTATTATAAGCAAGAAGTATGAGGGAATACATGGGACAGAAACCATAATAAATTTATTTCTCATTTTCATCTGTAAGCTGGGGTCCAATTCTGTTGAAAGATTTATCAAAAAGAAATAGTGAGGTTCTCAGTGCTCTGTCGGGGGTGGGTGTAAGTCCGGGGTATACAGCTGGTTTAGGGATCTCGCTGCTCATACATGCTTTGGTTTTGTACTATGAATTCTGGACTTGAGGTCAACCTGACTACCCTTGGTTAAAAGCCACACTGCTCTTGGTGATCTTTTCTCAGTTCAAGATCTTCCTTATCAAAGACTTTCCACAGCCAAAGTCAATGCGAACCAAATTCCATGGTGCCAATTAAGAAACAGAAAACTCCACAAATCTGGGAGGAGACACTCAAGTGTGTGACGGGGGCAGGAACACAGCTTAGAGTTGACCTACACTTTAGGTGTGTGTGGGTGCTTTGGTTGGAGTGAAGGAGCTATAGATTTAGGTAAGCCTAAGGGAGAAGGTCAAAGGCCACAGCACAGGACACAGAGAAGTCAGATAACAGTCAGCTGTCAGGAGAAAATGTGCTCTGAGAAAAGGTACTAAGCCACTTAACTAATCATGGGTTAGTTTAAGAGTAAGAGTTAGCAAGTACTATGCCTGAACCATAGGCCAATCAGCTTGCAATTAATATGAGCATTTGTGTGATTATTTGAGATTGCTGATTCAGATCTCAGGGCTAGGCCAAGTCAGACACTCTTACTACAATTTACTTATTCATTCTCTCTCTCTCTCTCTCTCTCTCTCTCTCTCTCTCTCTCTCTCTCTCTCTCTCTCTCTCTCTCTCTGTGTTTCTCCTTTGAGACAGTGCCTGTCATTGATCCTGTAGTTCATCAATTAGGCTGAACTGGTGACCACTGAGCACCGAGGGTCCCTCTAGCTCCTCAGATACTAAGGTTACAGACACGGTATGCATGCCTGGCTTTTTACACAGCTGCTAAGATTTGAACTCAGGTCCACTTGCTACCAGAGAAAGTACTTTAACCTCCCTAGCCCCTCAGTTGCTCTTTGGTTCAACAGTACACACTGAGGAAAATCTAGAAATCCACTGGAAATGTGGTTAACTTGGGGGGTGGGGTGGGGGAGGGCACTTTTCAGGATCTAAGTGTTTCTTTCTGGTGAATTTCTGATACTTCCATTAGCCACACTCTACCTAGCCTTGGTGTGTGTTTCTGTGTGTTTGCATGTGAATGTATGGTTAACTTCAGGAGTCCTCCTCAGTTCCTCTCTACCTTATTTTTTGAGACTGGTTTTCTCACTGAACTTGGAGTTAAGCCATTAGGCTACACTAGGCAAGCAACATCCAGAGACCCTCCATTTTTATTTTTATTTTTATTTTTATTTTTATTTTTTTTTACAAAATCTGCGGTGATGGGGATAGCTCAGTGATGTGATTATGGTTTTGGATTTTGGGAAGTCCCTGGTTAGTTAGCAGAGGCTTCCGACTCTCTTTCTCCGCTCATGTCTGTCCCTCCTGTTGCCTGGTTTCTTCTCCTCTTCTCTCTATTTCACGCCCACCTCGTTTCCTTTGTCCTGCTTACCAACTCATTTCTTTGTTTCTGAGTCGGAAACAGGTGGGCTTCCACCTCTCCCCTGGGTTGTCCTCTTGGGGTAGCGGCTTGTGGAGGGCTGGCTCACTAAAGATGGCTGTCTCCCTAACATAAGCATTGTTTTTGCATGCTATGAGGAGAAGTGACTGCTATGCTGCCCCAGAAAGAACCAGGACACTCAGATCGCACAAAATCTACTCACTTTCTCCATTCCTGACAATGTTGGAGGATTCATGTCACGATTCCTTGGATAGCTCAGCTTGTGACGTTAAACACGGCATTTATAGTTTTTATATTGCACCTGTGAGTTGATTTTAAATCCGGGAAATGTTTCCATTTGAATCCTTAAAGAGAAAAAGAAAAGTAATTTCTCCTTCAAAACTGGAAAGCAGGACAAGGTACTGAGGAATAAAAAGGATGGAACTAGGGAATTTTCCAGAAGAAAATGTGAGAAAGTTGTTTTGGATCCTGCTAGAGAATAAAAATATGGGCAATGAAGCAAATATTATTTGAATAATTTCTCAGGCCAGCTATGAAACTTTATAAACAAGTAAGTAAATGAACCTCATGGATAGTTAAAAAAAAAAGAAAATCCAAATTTATTTGAAATAAATGTTTCAACAGCTTGAAACAAAAAGGAAATTTTAATGGAATCTGATGATTGGTTATATAAAATAAATGATCAATGTGTGGAAATTCTCAAATCTTTAAAAAAGATACCATTATGACTGGAGAGATGGTTAAGAACAGCAGTTAAGAGCACTTGTTCCTACAGAGGACCCACATTCAGTCCCCAGCATCATATGATGGTTTACGACCCTCTGGAACTCTACTTCTGGGGAATACTGTACCCTTTTCTGACCTCCACAGGTACAAAGCACACTTGTGGTGCATATACATAAAGGCAAACACTCATACACATACAAAACTCATTTAAAAGGAGAGATACTGTCTCTGAGCTGCTATTAGATTCTCTCCACAAAGTAACAGTGTGACACAGAGGAGTAGGAACAGGAAGTGACATCACCACAGTTTCATAAAAGCACACAAGAAGGAGGGGTTTGCTCAGATGATTTGATAACACATTGTTTCAATCATCCCTGACCTTTGGATTTGATTCCAGTCATTTCTACCGTTTAGTTGAGTGGGGGAGTTTCTGATCAAGGAAAATTTTATTTTGAAAAAGAGTTGAATGATTTCAGGAGCACAAATACCAATGTTTTCATATACAATTTAGATTCCTTTTTCCAGCCAGAAGTTGGCTGACTCCTGCTCGTGTTTCTGCATGGGAGGAGCTTCATTCTTGGCTGCTATGCCCTGGTAGGAATTACCTGCAGGTTAGCAGAGTTTTTCTGATGTCATCAAATATTTCCTGATGAGAACTCTCAGCCATTTCATCCTCGGTCTCTTTTCACATGAATATTTCAAATTGGTGAGAGTGTGAAATACAAGCCTTAATCTCCTGTTCAAACAGTTCGAAAGGTCTAGGCATTTAATATGTGTGCACACTTTGGAGAGGGCTCCAGCAGTGCTGAGAGCTAGTTTAGTTAGGCATGCAAAAGAGCATGCGCTGGAATGGCTGACACCCGCCTACCCTCCTGTTCTAGGGGGGTTCTTTAGGAAGGATGCTGTCAACTAATACTAAATGGGTTCTCCGAGAGACCTTTACGGTGTTTGCTAGCATAAACAAAGGAATGAGATTGTCCTACAATATCCCAGAGCTCACGATGAAACAAAATTAAAAATGTACCATTTTTCTTATCCACATCTGATTTTCAAAACCCTTGGATAGGCATGCCACTTCTTGGTTAGTAAACATGTGTGTTTGTGGGTGGGAGTTAAATGCTGACAGTAGATACTTATTTGGGGCCAGATCTACTGAGGTAGTTCAGTGTATGGTCAGAAAAGACAAGGAAACATAATAGAGAATACAAGGTAACTAGCATCGGATACAAGGTGACTACCACCAAGTCTTCTATTTCTTGGAACAATATAAAAGAAGTCTCTTGGCACTTAATGATGAAGCTCTGCTGTGAGAAAGACATTATTGGGAAGTTTTGTCCTTGTGCCGATATCCTGGAGTCACTTACACAAACTAAGATGTCTTCATTGTCTCTGGGCAATATAATGTTATGGTGTCATTTGGTGCAGGTGATCCATCACTGACAGAGATACTGTTTGTTATGAGGTATGTAGCTGGGTTTCGAGGGAGTTGTTGAATTGACAGTCACTCTCTGGACTGACTGAGGAACCTGCATGGAACTGAACTAAGCCCTCTGAACATGGATGACAGTTGTGTGGCTTGAGCAGTGGGTGGGGCCTCTGGCAGTAGGACCAGGATTTACCCTTAGTGCATGAACTGGCTTTTTAGAGTCCATTTCCTATAGAGGGACACTTTGCTCAGCTTTGATACAGTGGGGATGGACTTGGTCCTGCCTCAACCTGATATCCCAGACTTTGTAGATTCCCTATGGGAGAGGTCTTATCCTTTCTGAGGAGTGGGTGGTGGGGTGTGCTGTGGTGGGGGGGAGCTGGGGAGTGTGCAGGAGAGGAGAAAAGGGGAACTGTTGGTATGTTAAAAAAAACTCTTTTAAATAAAAAAATGTAAGAAGGAAGAGGAGGAGGAAGAGAAGGAAGAGGAGGAAGAGGAGGAGGAAGAGGAGGAGGAGAAAGAGGAGGAGGAGGAAGAGGAAGAGGAGGAGGAGGAAGAGGAGGAGCAAGAGGAGGAAGAGGAGGAGGAGGAGGAGGAGGCAACAGCAGTTCCTGAACTTTGGAAAGCCATGTTGTCAGGGCTTACTTACCCCAATGTCTTTGGGCAGTTATTAGAGAAAGAAGTTTCAGGTAGCTTTTCCCAGACTCTATGACACTTTAACCCAACTGTGTAGAGTATATTTGTTTTCATCAAAATGCCCCTGGATGTAGCTATTTGCATGTTGTGTTTACTGTGGGTGGTTAAAGCCAAGTTTTCATTCTGGTGAATGTGACCATGATTGCTTCCCATACAGTCACTGACCACCTGTGATCTCACACAAATCTCATAATTGATCAGGACAGCTGCAGGGGAAAAAAAAATCACTCCTGAAAGTCTCTGTGTTCTTCCTGATCCTGGAGGATCCACGGAGGCTGACAAATAGTAAATTTGCTTCTGGAATAGGATTCTTAATTGAGATCATGGATTTTTTGATAATTGGAAGCTCTGCATTTCACACACACACACACACACACACACACACACACACACCAAGTTTTGCAGAGTAGTTCAGAAGACTTTTGGACTCTCTGATGCTCAGTGGTCTTCTTGTTAGGGTACAACTTCCCACCCAGGTTAAGATCTCATCTTCTAAAAATCCATACGTGGGCTGGAAAGGTGGCTCAGTGTTAACACTTGCTTCTTTCACAGAGGAACCAAGTTCAGTGCTGAGTCCAGATCAGGTGACTCACAACCATCTGTAATTCCACTTTCAGGGGATCTGACACCTCTGGCCTCCTAGGGCACTTACATTCATGTGCATATACCCACAATCAGAGACTCACACCTACACACATAGTTTTTAAAAATGGGGGCTAGAGAGAAGGCTCAGTGGTTAAGAGTGCTTACTGCATTTCCAGAGAACCGAGGTTCATTCCCAGCACCCACATGGCAGTTCACAACTAACTGTCTGTAACTCCATTTTCAGAGGATCTGACACCCTCTTCTGGCTTTCATGGGATCATGTCTAAACAGAGCATACACACACACACACACACACATACACACTCAGGCACATAACATGTGCACATTAAATAAAAGCACATAAATATTTAAAAGTAATAAAATGTTTTAAAGGGCTCCTACATTGAGCAGTCTATATATTAAGATAAAAATCTATTTTTGAGAGTTATCAAATGAGGACCCATCATTAGTGACCATGGCCCCTTGTGGCGTTTGCATTCTATTCTCTTCCATCCCTGGCTCCCATCTTTCGGTTCATCCACTGATCATTGCCCTCTTCTAACTGCCAACCCAGTTTCTATTTCAGCCTCCTGTCCCCACTGCTTGTCACTGATCATCTTGTCATCTCTACTCTGCTCCTTGATGCTGGAGGGGACCTGCCAGATGGGATGGCAGAACTCAGGAAAAACACAGTTTAGAATGGGACTACATAATTTTGGTACCAACCACTCTTCAGAGGGCAGAAAATAGAGTGAGCCCATTTTCATTTTGTCAATATCACAATGTAAAGAGAGACAGAGACGGAAGATGTGTGGTGACATTTTACAGGCAGGAGAATTTTGATGTAAAACAAAGAATATTGATGTTTTATCAGAAATGTTTAATATTTAATAAGTCAGTGTGCTACAAAGTATAATCCAGGGAAATGAAGTTCTGACTTCATTTCCAAGGGTTTTTCTTTCTTTCTTTTCTTCTTATTAATTTTTTAAAAATAGGATCTATTTTTTTTTCAGAAGCAGAAGTCTGATTAACCCATAGCTGGATTTTAAGTCATTTAATTTCATGACCCATTTTGAGTGGATTCTACTGAAACCAAATGAAAATGACAAGCGTTGAAGTAGCCATCTCTAGCTACAGCTCAGAATGAAGGGACTGAAATCAATGAAGATCAACTGGATGTTGGGAGGACCAGGAAAAATAACCGGGCAGGAGGGCAGCCAGGTAGAGAATTAACTTGCATGCCATTGTCGCCTATTTGCCCTGTAGTCCTGGGCCTCTGTGGACTTATTTGAGAGAATGATCTACACATGCCATTTCCCAGGGTTAACAATTTGAGGCCAGAGTCTTATGAAAATGCCATGTGTACCATCTCCTGTAGGGGCAGAACTTAGTGGACTTTTTTCTTTCAGTGCTGGTTATGGAGCCCAGGGTCTTGCCAGTGAGAGATGAGCATCCCACCTCTGAACCTCAGCCCTAGGCCAGCACTTAAAATATCACAGAAGTCACTGGATAGCCTGAACAACATTTCTTCTGCATTTTAGCATAGACTGTAACCCAATTTAGCTGTCAGTCCTTAATGCCTCATAAATGTCCTTTACCTAATAAGTGCTTGTATACATAGAAGTGAATTGCATTGAGCTGAGTTTATCTTAAGTTACAAAGTAATACTAATTTCATCTTGTTCTGCGGTCTTCATATGTGAATATCAGGAAATACTGAGTTATCATTAGCTATAGGGGACCTACGAACTAGGCAAGGGAATCCTTTGGGGTCCAGGGATGTGCCAGAAAGAGTCTACCTGTTGTCAAGGCTATTTTAGGGCAGTTGAAGAACCATGCCAAGTACAATGTTTAATGAGTCAGCCTCCATGGCTCCAAGAAGTCTCCTTTTATTCCAGGCAACATAAGGAATCCTGGTAGATGGAGCCATGCACCCCCAGTTCTTTGTAGGAACCCATCTGGTTCTTATAAAGGTAATGTTTCTTAAAACAGAAATATCCTTAGGTTCCTGCAATTGATGGAAATTATTTTTAGTGATTTTTACATAGCATATTATTTAAGTTTAGGCAAACACTGAATTAGGTATTAATTTCCTATGCATTTAGCTTTTATCCAGCTGTAAAACTGAGCTAGATTTACAGATTTCTATATAAATTTACTATAAAATGCATTAAAGTTCAAATTAACAACATTAATTTAATGTCTTGTGTGATATTTGCTGGAACCAAGGTGCTGCTGGTAGATTTAATTGTAGAAGAAACTGTATTTTCCTATTTGATGTTTTACTTATTAGGTTGATTCTTTGGATTTTTTGAGCCTGATAGGATTATCAATTTAATAATTTTCATTATTGTGGTTATTTTTTCCTTTTATATCTGGCTTCATTCCAAATCACTGATCCATCATTTTGATGGGCCTATCAGTTTAATAGTGCAAGCTAGAATACAGTGTTACAAAATTAAGAAGTGTTCTTGAATGAAAAATTTCTCCATATTATTCACCCTGCTTGTTGAAAATAAATTGTCAAGTCCTTAGAAATAAAGATTAGAGTCCCACTACTAATTTAAAATAGGAGTATTGGGGATGGGGCAATGGCATAGGAATGTTTATTGTTAAGAGCATGAGAGCTGGACTTCAGATCCCTAGCACCTATACAAAGGGGCCTGGTATACAGACCTATAACTGCAAAACTGTGCTGGGCCAAGCAGGAGGGTCTCTGGGGCTTGATGGTTGCCAGATTCTGTGAGAGGCCTTGTATCAAGGGCATCGGCAGAGAGTGAAGAAGCAGAAGACATGTTGCCCTCCCCTGGCCTTTGTGTGTGTTCATCAGTGCATGCAACCTCTCACTCCATTGTACATACACACACCCACGTGGAAGACTACAATTGGGCCGTTAACATGAAGGTTCTCTGGAGTCTGGTTGCCTATGTAGTGATGTGTGCCATGCAATGTCATGTTTTTGCCAGTGTTTTTTCTTCATTCTCTCTTCCACAAGCCTGAGTATCTACAATGTCTTATGCAGTCATTTGGCAAATATATATCACAAAATAAGTCAGTCTTTGCTCCCTGTTTCCCCATTAGAGGTTAAACTATTAAGGAACATGTTTGTGCTGGCTTTTTTTTTTTTCACCAACTTTATGCAAGCTAGGATCATCTGGGAAGTGGGAACCTCGAATGAGAAAATGTCTCTATCCAATGGGCCTAGGCAAGTCTGTGGGGGTGTATTCTTGATTAATGAGTGATGTTGGGGGCTCCTCCCACTGTGGGCAGTATCTGCCCTGAGCTCATGGTCCTGGGTGCTATAAGAAAGCAATCTGAACAAGCCAGTAAGCGGGGCTCCCCTGTAGCCTTGGCATCCTATGACCATGGACTGAAGTTGTAAGCCAAATAAACGTTTTTGGTCATGATCTTTGTCACAGCAATAGAAAATAAACTAAGATAGCATCAACTGACCCCACTATATTTTATGATGTTAAATCAAACACTCAATTTATTAAATAACTTAATAATCTGCACCTTATTCTATGAAAACATCTCTTGAATGGCAATTATCACTGCCAAGAGAAATTTTGTCACTATAATATAAAAAATTCCATGTGAATGCCAGGCTAGATGTGGTACCATTATTGTATGTATGGGGTTTTGGCTTGTGTGTAGCTTTAGAGTAACATTTGGATATTGTAGTTAGATGCACTGCGAGGCTCAGGCACTTACAGTCGAGCCTGATGGCCTGTATTTGATCCCTGGGACCTCCATGGTGAGTGTAGTGAACTGACTCCTACAAGTTATCCTCCAAGTGCTATACACCCAGCAAAGCATGCATGTACATCTGAGTGTACACATATATATACACAAGGAATCAATGTAATGAAATTACAACAGAATTGATGTTCTGGAGAACAATCAGACATCTTTGTTTCAGAGTATAGTGATCTATTATGTATAGATAGGTGGTATGTATGACAATGTGTATGAGTGTGTGCATGTGGCACTCAGAGGTTGATGCTAAATGTCTTCCTTGATCTCTTTCCATCTCACCTCTGGACACAGTGCTCACTGATTTAGTGTAGCTTACTACTTTGTTCCCTAGAGTCTCTGTTGATGTCTCATGTGCTGAAGTTAAGAGTGCCACCCACCCAACCAGCATTTAAATAGGCACTGATGATTCGATCTCTGGTCCTGATGTTTGAGTGGAAAACACTTTAACCCACTGAGCTATCTCCCTGGTCCCATGTTAAATGGAGATGTTGTTGCAAATGATTTAGTTGAGTTCAAAGCTCTTTTAAGTCCTGTTTGTCAATCAGTACTTTAGAATTTGGCTTAAGTTGGTGCTACTTTTGGTTGTTTTATAAGTGTCTCACTAATACCCCTATGACATTTGTTTGTTTTCAAGACATGCTGTGTGAGTATGTATAATCATGTGTGTGTGTGTGGGGGGTTGAGAACATGTTTTTAGTATTTTACTATGTAGCTGTGCCTGGCCTGAAATTTGCTTTGGAAGGAGGCTCGTCTTGAACTTGCAACAATTCTCTTGTCTCTTTCTCCTGAGTGCTGGGATTACAGATATGAGCCATCATACCTGCCATGAGTGTGTTTTATGGGACAATTTGATGTAGCAATCAGACTTGTCAGAAACTCTGAAAGTTAATGCCACCTCATAAACCCTGGAAAAGCTAGAGTCTGGAAGTTTGGATTTCCTTATTCACAAAATAGGTTTCATGAAACCTGGTCTATACCTTGAGAGAGCAAGGTACAGTAATCTTTATCATGGGAGATTTGTCTTAGATTTCCTCCGTGAACACCTGAAACCACTACTAGGCACTTTCCCTTATACATGTATCTTTGGTAAAGCTTAATTTATGATTAGGTAGAATAACAAATGAGCAGAACTAATAAAATAGAACAAATGTAACAGTGTACCACAATCCAAGTTATGTGGGCAGAAGTTCTCTTTAGATACCTTATTGAGCTGTTTCTTATGATGCTATGAAATGATATAATATATATGTGATGAGGTGAACTAAGGCAAATAGCATGAATGTGGTGACAGGGTATTAGGCTACTCTGTAAGGGTTACTTGAACACAGGTGGTGCTACAGGTGAACATTCAGTCTGATAAGCCCTACCTATGGGTAGGGCTTATAGATGTCCCAGGGAAAGGGTGGAGTGTGGAGGCTCAGTATTGAATCATGGTGTCTGGAACAGTACACAAGTAAGCCTTACACTTAAAAAAATTTTTTTGACTATGGGCAACCTTAAACAGTGAAACCATGAATAAGGAGAACTACTGTGGCTTGTGTTTATTTTGAAGGGAAAAAAAAACTTATCTAAGTGCTGAGCATGGACCTCCCCAAATTCCAAATCACATATATTAAAATTCTCATATACCTACATTTATGAGAATGTCCAATTGTCCCACTCTAGTGGATAGTGCCATTTTCTCCAAAGTTATTGTAGATTAGAGGTTGACCAGTAGGCTAAATTGTGCCTGCTGTTTATTTTATACATAAAGTTTTTCTGGAACACAGCCATGCCAATGGTTTCTGTATTTTTTTCTTTTTCATCATAAGGGCAGTTAAATAATTGGGATAAAGACTAAATCGCTTACAAAATCGGAAAGATTTCCTATCTGGTTCTTCATAGAAAAAATGGATTCCATCTTTATATATCTCACTGGACTCCAGGACTAATTATAATCCAGTCTTTTCTAGAACCTAGATTATTGATAGACATAATTCAAACTCTTGTTTAGGACTTACCAGCTCCCAGTGTCCTTGTGAGTAGACATTCTTACCTCTTCAACTCTGACTTGTGAGTTTAAAGGGATGGGTATCTTGAAGCTGGGTTACTGGAATGGTGTCACTGAAGAGCTGGCTAGTAATCTAGGTGCATATTAGATCCAGTTTGTGACCAGTATGTACCAATGGATGCAGGCTACACCACTGTCATTGTCTCTTCCTTTCTTCTTTTCTCCTTCCCTCCCTCCCTTCCTTTTCTTCCTTCCTCCCTCTCTCTCTCTCTCTCTTTCTCTCTTTCTTTTTATTTTTGAGACTTAGTTTCTACTAGGACTCACCACTTGCTGACTGGACTAGCCTGGCTGGCCAGAGAGCCCCAGGACTCTTCTTGTCTTCATCTCTCCAGTGCTGGGATTAACAGCTGCCATTCTGTCCAGTTTTTTGGGTTTTGGTTTTTTTTTTTTTTATATTAGGTCTGAGGATCCAAACTCGGGTCCTCATTCCTATGCAATGAATAGACTGAGCTATCTATTCCTCACTCTAAAATTTAAACTTAAATGGCAGTGTGAGGAAAGTAAGTAGCCAACTGAGAAAATACATAATAAGGAAGGAGAAGACACAGTGGCTAAGTTCACATCTGAAATGCATTTATCTATTTTCCACATTTCCATATTTTCATATGTTTAAGTTTTCAGGCGTGATTTGTTCTGTTCAGGTGAATTGAAAGAAGTAAGTAGGACAGTTGAGGGACTTGCAGTCTCTGTGAGCTTACTTTTCACTAATTTAGAAAAGTCAGAGGTGTCTCATTTAAAATAGAGACCTGTAGAGCTGAAACAGACCTCTGAGATCAGCATCTCCAACCTCTTTGACCCATGGATCATTTTCATAGTAATTTATAATGTTGTCAACCCTCTTAGGAATTTTTAAATCAGCTCATCATTTTTGCATGATATATTATGAAGAGGTAATTTTAAACGAAAACTTTAATCTTAGATCAGCACATTATTAAAAACTGCATTATACATTTTTATTTTAACATAATCATTAATGAGACTATAGAAAAACACATTTTGCCTTTCTTCATTTGAGGAATGATAAATACTTGAAAATCTACATAAAAGAAATCATAAGAGTAAAAAGTATGAATTAATGAAAAATAAATTGAAAAATGACATTATTTTCACAGTGTAATTTTGGAACTGAAATGTGGATTAACATAAGAGGAAAATTGCTCTCATGATCTGTTATTTAAATTTCTTAGATTCTTATGCTATAAAATTTTATTTATTTTTGTAATCTTGGTGTTTGTGATTTAAATGATGACATCAGAGGTTTGGATTTTTCCTTCTCTAAAGAAACAGTTTTGACTGAAAGGTCCCAGAAAAGTCTACACTGGGTATAATTGTGTGTGTATATGTGGGTATATATTCTTTCAAGTAGCAGGTGAGTATGGATGCTACATAAGACCTGCGGGTATACAAAGTGGCTCAGTGTGTAAGTGCTTGCCCCATGACCTGAGCCTGAATCCTAGAACCCACAATGGAATGAGAGAATCAGCTCCTATGGAGACTCAGAGGTTAAGAACACTGGATGCTCTTCCAGAGGACCTGAATTCAATTCCCAGCAACTACATGGTGGCTGACAACCATCTGCAACGAGATCTGGTGCCCTCTTCTGGTCTGCAGAACACTGTATAATAAATAAACTTGAGAGAGAGAGAGAGAGAGAGAGAGAGAGAGAGAGAGAGAGAGAGAGAGAGAGAGCTACTAAAAGAAGTTGTCCTTGTCCTGTGATCTCCATACTTGTCCTGTGATCTCCATATTTGTCCTATAATCTCCATATTTGTCCTGTGATCTCCATACTACTCAGTGGAATCAGTGTATCTGAACTTACACATACATTAAATGACAACTTTTGATCAATGAAGTATGTTCTACAAACTAACTAAAGCTAAAGCTATTGGTACAATTATTGCTATTTTATTCTCATGAAGTCCTGTTTTGTTATCGCCCCCTAGCTTAACTTTTGGCTAACCAAACATCCTGATTATTATGTATTGTGTTGCATGACAGCCAAGGGGGTTGAGGATCAATCCTACAGTGGTTAGGGAAGCTTAGTGACCAGGGAACTGGGACCAGAGGGCCCACAACTTATCTTCACTGACCTCACACTCTATTCACACACACTGGGAGGCTTTTGCCCCCTTCTATTGCAGAAAGGAAGAATGTTTCATATAATATTTTACTCATTTTTGCAAAGGAATGGAAATTGATGAGTGCCCATTGTAGACATAGGAATTTGGAGCCAAGAGAAATGCAATGAAGGAACTATCAAGCTCATACAGTAGTGGAAAGCATAGGGCCCCTGACTCGAGGGCATCATTCATGGGTTTTTGACTATACCATTTAGCATTTTTCCCAAGCTAGTTTTTAGCTAGTAGACTCACCAGTTAATTTACTCCATGGTATGTATGATGTTCTAAAGCTGCTGGCCAGCAGATGGAAGCTCATCTCATTATTCTTTAGATATCCTTTTTGAAGATGCCAACTCATAATGTGTCTTTCTTTACAATATGCTAGTTTTCTAGTTATAACTGTCTCTAAATTCTGTGCAACAATTATCTATTTTGTGTGAATCATGTTGTCTTGAACAGTATAGAAATCATGATCATTTGTTGGAGATTACACATCAAATAATGAGCTTATAAGACGATAGAAGAATCTGGAATGTACCTTGATGTGGCTGGGTACATTCAATGCACATAGATTAACCCCCAATAGTATAAACAATTCATACAAAATTAGATTAAGGATTAAATAGAGTTCACCATAGTATTGTAATATCAGATAGTTAGTTCAACAGAATTCAAAATGTGTTCATTTCCCAAGTTGGTTGGGTCATGATGGTTTCCCTGCATATTGTAATTTCTTCAGGATTATTGATTGTTGATTGTCTGTTGGTCCAGCATATGTTTATTAATTTGCAGTCCTTCCTCTTTATTGTTAAATTTGTCAAATTGTATTATCATCCAATTCAAGACTATGACATCACTTAGGAGGTGGTGGAGACTAATTTAAATCAATCTATTGCTTCCAGTAGAGTGGAAGGCTTCATGTTGGTAAGACAGTGAAGAGGGAATCAGAAGAGAAGAAGATGTCAGAGACCAGGAGGTTAGACATCTCTACTGGCTAGATTGCATGGTCTTGATGAAATGGAAGCGTCCCTTGGGTCTCCATGTTGACAGTTCTTGACCCCAGTTTTAGAATCATACAGAGAACAACAACCTGACCAACAGTTACTTTCTTCTCTAGCATTTCTCTCTCCCAGTTTTCACAGCCTCTGCATTCTCCATGGGGCCACATGGCACCTGTGCAATGTTCTGGGGGAAGGGCCTGTCAGTAAGATCTGGGCTGATACTTGGGCTATTCTTTTTATCTATCTATCTATCTATCTATCTATCTATCTATCTATCTATCTATTTTCAAATAAAATCTCAGTTTTTATCTATGTATCCCCTTGTTCAAACTCCCTTCCCCCTCCAGCCCCTCCCAGTCACTCTCTCTTCTCCTCATCTCCTCATCTCCTTCCCAGCAAGGGCAGGAGGTCCTAAGGTCCCAAGGTGGCTTAGTTCAGCACCCACTCCAGGCAGATCTGCTTTCCTCATCCCAACATCAAGAGTGGGTCAGGTGTTCTGCTGGAGGAAATGGGCTCCAAGTTGCTTTAGATCCGAAACTGCTCAGTGGTTGTGGTTTGCAGCTTGGGTATGCTTTGCTTTTTGTTTAAAGTCCACTAATGAGTGAGTACATCCCCTGCTTATCTTTCTGGGTTTGTGATACCTCACTCAAGAAGATATTCTCCAAATCCATCCATTTGCCTGTGAATTTTAGGATATCATTTTTTCTTACTGCTGAGTAGTACTCTATTATGTAAATGTTCCACAGTTTGTTAATCCATTCTTCAGTTGAGGGGCATCTAGGTTGTTTCCAGGTTCTTGCTGTTATGAATAATGCTGCTATGAACTCTCTGGCTATTCTTAAACCACTGTCTATGAAACTGGGCCCCTGAGAACCAACCAGTATTTGCAGTGTCCCAGCTGCAAATAATTCACAAACTATTCTCTATGCCTGCTCGCTACCATTTAACACTCTTTGGCCAACTGTTTCCATGATCATTATTTGGAAAAATTCATTTCTGACATTGGCATATGAATTATCCTGGAAGAAAGCCATTTCTTAGAAGATTTTTGTCTAAAGTCCTGAGAAACATTTCTGCTCTTGGAGCATGTCATAGACCAAGACTTTTTTTTTTTTTTTAAATTACATTTCCAGGAAGCTGTCCTGGGTGGAAGCTGATAATGCTTGTCTTCTGTATCTCTTTAGGCCTTGCAAATAACATGTTCTTAATAGAAAACTAAGTTATTAAGGAAACATGAAATGGCATCCTTAAAAATATTATGGAAGTAATCTCTGCGTTTATACTCCTTAGCTATTATTAAGTGCCACAAAGTTCTAAGTAGGACACAAGCTTACAGAATAAGTATCATTTATGGAAACTTTATTGATGATACCCATAAATAATCCAATGTCACACTGAACATACCAACCCTAAATAAATACCTTTGGGTGATATTTCTTATTCTTTGACCTGTCCAACCCCGACCCTAGCCATGCAGTGAGGGGCTTCGAGGTAGAGGAAAGAGAGCTTCAAAATATAAAGCCAGGCTTCCTTCCTCTCATGTTTACTATCTCAGTGGGATCTCCACCAGCAGATTATTCACGTAGCTATGTTGCAAAGTCGTTGATTTTTAATATCTGAACTACTGAGTACAAACATAACATTTAAATAAAAATAATGCAGAGTTATTTATCTCCACCAAATCTTCTCTACCCCATAGAGGATGCGGGGCTGTCTCTTTAATGATGCAAAGGAGTTGTAAATTTCCAGCTGAGGATGGGCAATAACAAAGAGAGTGATCTCCACGAGGCTCTAATGTCCGTGGAGTGGCTTAGGAGGACAGCTTATTAGTTCTAACAGACTGGTCAGCAGAGGGTCACCTCTCTGCCTCCATCTCCCCCCAGCAGGACCACTCATGCCTGGACTATATTTGGGAAGACAGAAGTGAGGGGGAGGGGAAAGGATCTATTTCAGGGACCTCTCATCTTCCTGGCATTTACAGCTTTTTTTTTTTTTTTTTTCCCCACTTCTCCTGCAATGTGCTATTTGTGTTCTGAGTCAAGCCTTACCCTTCCAGTCCCCATAACTGCCCATTTTTCTCCCCTGGGTAGTTTATCTGTCTTTACATTGTGTTGTTAAAACAGAAATCCTAGCCATGCTCTATTCCTCATTATTCATTTCATTTGTAAAAGTCACCCCTGAATAAGCGTTTACAAATATATTGCTAAATGAGTATTTACACTGGTGAAACACATGCACACGAGAGAGAGAGAGAGAGAGAGAGAGAGAGAGAGAGAGAGAGAGAGAGAGAGAGAGAAAGGGAGAGAGAGGGAGAGGGAGAGAGAGAGAGAGAGAGAGGGAGAGAGAGAGAATAGGATTCAGCATAGTATTTCAGCTTCCAATTAACAGGACCAGGAAAAAGGAAGTAAGAAGGAATAGAGATACATGCGCCTACACCTTTTGCTGTCTTCAAAAATCGAGATCAATCCCATTTTAGAACGTTATAAATCCATAGGATAGTGTAAATCAATCACACCAAGACCCATGCTTCTGAGATTTTCACAGAAGAAAAGGGCTAGCTAACTACCCCTTTTACACACGCATTTCTGTGCTGTCTTTGATTTTTTTTATCCATCATAGCTCTGCACCTCACCTCTTCTCCTCAGCCCCAGCCCCCAGCTCCCATTCTCCATCCAAAAATGAATGCAAAGAAATACTATTAGGCTGTCTGGTTATGTATTTTTTATGAGGCCATACAAGACGCTGTCTGACCCCTTGCCGCTCGTGTTATAAGCACACTGAAGATGCTTTTCATTTGGGTTTTGCTTTTCAGCCTGGGTGACCTCTATTAAATAAAAAAAAGGGGGAGGTGGGGGCTGTGAGAGAGAGGCCTAATATGTGACCCCAGGGACTGGTCGCTTCAAGGATTACATTTAATTCATATGATAATATTGAAATATAACGTTCCTGGGTCTAATGTTGTGGCTATTTTCTCTTTCTTTTTATTTCAGAGACTTGGTGATGAGTCTTGTCATAGATATTTTTCATCAGTTTGGGGCAGAACTGTAGCCCAAGTACTGGGGTCAGAGCCTTCTTAACATTACCATTTTCCTCTTCAAATTCAGACCAGGATCATTTTTTTTTTTTTTTTTTAAAGTCCCTTTTCCTAGTTTCTGTGAGAGACACAGATAAATTAATTTCTTTCTCATGTGTGTCTACCAAGAATTCTGTTTTAGATAAAGAATCAATTCATATTTTATTGTTTGTGTCACCCACCCTCAGCCATTAACTCCCAAATTCTTTATTACTATAAAGGGTAACATCTTTTTAACATTCTCCCTCCATCCCTCTCTTCTGCACATCAGGTGTAGATACATAATGCTAATCTCCTGTATGTACATGTGTGGTCATTTAGATAATGACCTGCCTTTGGGTCCTTCTGTCTGGTACATACATACATACATACATACATATATATATAGAGAGATATAGATAGATACTATAATCTCTATATTGACATTACCTAAAATTGTCCTGTTTTCTATAATGCTCACATTGGTTGGTCAATGTCTACTTGCATATATTGCACAGGACTTACACATTTGCCAAAAGAGTATCTGCCTTCTATTTCAGCTTAACATAGTGTGTAGCATTTCAGTTTATGATTGATGCTGCAAAAAACAACTTGCAAACACAACCTCCAGCCAGTTTTTAGAATCAGATTCATGTTAAAGGTTTCTCGGACATCTGATATCTTTTTTTTTTTTTTTCCTCCTGGTTGAAATAAAATTGTTGATAGATAGATAGAATTCAACTCCCTGCCGTTCTCTGTGTTTTGAAAATGTTTGTATTCCTTTTACTTTAATAGAGCGATACTTAATTTCTTGGTATCAGCTGCCAGTCCTCAGTGCTGTGTGTCACTGTCCTGGAAGGCAGGTTCCTTGGAGGGAGGGATGGCAGCATCTCAGCAGAGCTAATAAAGTCAATTAGAGTAATGTTATACAGTAGCCACTAGAAAATCAGATGTATCTGCATCGGTCCTTCTGTGTTTCCAGTTCATCCCAATCTTGCTCTTCATAAAGAATATATAGAGATGGCTTTTATTATTAGTTTGTAGATATATATTAAATTACAATCTTTCCCTTTCTCTCTCTCCATTTCTCCCTCTCTTTTCCCTCATTTCTTTTTAGTTATTTCAAGAGGGGGGAAAAAACTCAGAAAAATCTGCGGCATGTTCACACGTTTTCATTACTAGAAAAGTACTGCTGAAAACAGATCAAAGCTGGGAAATTCATGGCGGCAGCTGAAACCCCCATCTCCTGCTCGTCTGTTATTATTACCCAGGTATTACCACAAATGTGATTCAGCAAATAAGCCCCTGGCTGCCTGGCTCCCTCTGCAATCAGCAAGCCAAGGGGGTCTGCCATGGGGTTTCCTGAAGGGACTCTTAATTGTCTTACATGTGTTCACCCCACAATTTGAATATTCCTGGCATGTGGGAGAGTGGTGGAAATGTACAGATGTCTTCATGTATACATGGAGTCCCTATATTTTTGCCTTTGTCAGTCACTGTGCGAGAGAGATGTTTTGAAGCAGAGCCCAGGTTCTCCTTTGTAAGGCATTAGCTATGACCCTCCTCCTCTCTTCCGGCCCCCAAGTAGCCCTGGACCTCAAGATGCCTCCTTGACTGGAGCTTAACATGGAGTTGTCTTTTTTTTCTTTTTTTTAAAATCCAGTCACAACACAGAGAGAGGGAGAGAGAGAGAGAGAGGGAGAGAGAGAGAGAGAGAGAGAGAGAGAGAGAGAGAGAGAGAGAGAGAGAGATCCTGAAGGATGGGTCTCAAAAATTGTAAAGGAGCCACAGGGAATTCCTTTTGAGAGCCACAGAAAGCTGGCTAGCTGAGGTAAGGTAGATGTGAAAGTCTTTCCTTTCTTTTTTTCTTTTCTTCTCTCTCTCTCTGTCTCTTGCTGGTGTCTCCCTCTTTGCCTTCTCCCTCCCTCTTCATACCCCCTTCTCTGCATTCATGTATTCTCCCCTCAGTAGCTGGATCTGGGAGGGTGGCTGAGGGTGGGGGGAGTCACCTAACTTCTTCCCTACTTAAGCAATCTGAGAATGGAACTCATGTGAATATGCAAATAAGACTCTCTGGCCGCTTGCGTTGCCGACACGTGTACGTGTTGTATCTCCCCCCCCCCCCCACCTCCCTGTCTCAGCGTCTGATCTTCAACAGATTGCTGTTGTTTCCTCTGATCGCCAGCACAGCGTGCTGGAAAGAGAGATGGGGGGGGGGGCGGTGGAGATTGGAGGGAGTGTGTTGTGGGGCTGGGAGGGAGGAAATCATGACAAGATTGCTGTGACTTTTTTATATTAATGTGTGGCTTTTTTTCCTAGCTCATTTGCATGTCAAAGTGGCGGAGGTGTGAGGGTAGAGATTAGAATGGGGATGACATAATGATGTAATGAATTAAATGTGATCACTTCTCCCAAGCTGGGGGTGAGGTGGGGGGGGGCAGCGAGGTGGGGAGGGGTAAGCTAGTGTCAGACAGCCGGAGTGAGCCGGCAAGAGGGAAGCACCGGTTCTTATCTGCACCGTGGTTGATTGATGTCACCAGCTCTCGGAACGCATCTTTTTATTGTGATGATGATGATGGTGATGGTGCTGATTGAGCTGATTACACTTAACGTTAGTGTAAAATTTGAATTTTAAGTGGTCAGTGCCAGAGATTCCCCCCGCCCCAGCGCACGTGATTATTTGGTCCATCAGTGCAAACCCTTCAATGTCAAAATCTAACTCCGCTCTCTCTGGCTTTCGCTTTTATTTAAAAAAGGACGGTGCAACCTCCAGGAAAGAGAAGATGGCTAATTTGTGATATTACATAGAAGACTGGGGAACAGGGCCTTTTCATGTGGCTTTAGTTCTGGTTTTGAGTATGCAAAAAAAAAAAAAAGGAGAGAAAAGGAGATTAAAAAAACATTTTTATTATGAGAAGGCAGAGAGAGAGAGAGAGAGAGAGAGAGAGAGAGAGAGAGAGAGAGAGAGAGAGAGAGAGAGAGAGAATCTTTTACTATATCAGTAGGGTGGCAAAGGTTTTTCATCATGGACAATAGAGAAAACGCAATTTCATCTCTGACATTCAGTGTTATCTCCCTTTAATAACAAAACCAAACGAGGCTGATTGCGAACAAAGCAAATCGCCAGGCGACTAGGTTGCAGGTCCGAAAAACAGCAAAAAAAAAAAAAAAAAAAAAAAAAAAAAAAAAAAAAAAAAAAAAAAAAAAAAAAGGGACATTCCTCCCCCCCTCCCCTTTCCCTTTCGCCTGTTTTATATGCAACACCTGAAAATGTGCTTTCAGTAAGTTGCAAATGGGGGGAAAGAGTGAGCCCTTTTCCCCTCCTTAAAAAAAAGAGGGTGTAAAATTAAAAAGAATATAAAAACAAACTCCAGAGATTTTCAGAGTTTATTTTGATCACATTCATCCCGTGAGCCTGTAAGTCTTTGGCTCCTTCTGGTGCCCTGTTCCTTGGCCTTCCTAAGGTATAGGAAATTAGTATAGCAGCTTGGAACTAATTGTCCTTGTTGCAATAGCCCCGACGGTATACACGAGCACTTAGGAATCCACAGACGTCACCACCATTAATTTATTGAAAAAGAAAATCCAAAGCAACTCCATTAGTTCCCCCCTCCCTTGTTATTGTTAAGGGCTTTAAATGGATTTCCTAATTGGATAATTTTATTCACAAAGAATAATACACAGATGGAAAACAAGCCCGGACTCCGGGGTGGGGGTGGAGTCGGCAGGCAGAAGGAAGAAGAATCATCAGTGCGAAGCAGCAGGGTCAAGTTCAGGGAGACCCGCTCAGGTGCTATGCTAAGAAGGGCAGAGGGTGCAGGGAATAACATGGATGTGAGAGCCACCTGACCCTTCCGGCCCTCGGGAGGCAGATGGGTGCCTTAAACATGTTCAGACAACACGGCGGAGGATGCTTTTGCCTTCTTCTGTCATGTTTAAAGTAAAGCCCGGCGTTACTGGTCCTTGTTGGTCATAGCTACTTCAGATTCATCCCAACCGCAGTTTTCCTAAGAGGCAAGCATCTTGGGTCTCCCTTCTTTCAGTTGCTGGCATCAGATCTGTGTTTCCTGTTCCCCAAGTCCATCTTTTTGGAGGTGAGCTGGGTTTCTGACATCGCTCTTCTCTTACCCAGTTATGATATCTATAAACCAGGTCCCAGTGGATGCCACACCCAGACACTATTAGCAGCAAAGTACATCGACTCGCATTCTTATACCATTTACCTGCCAAATATATACGACGAAGCAGTGCGGTGAGGAAAAGTTCTGAGTCCCGCTATTGCTTCAACACCTGTATCCTTAGCCTCCACAGCATCCTGCTTTTCCCCTGCCTTCGTCTTCTATGCCAATAAAGAAGAAAGGCAGCCATGAGGATTGTTACTATTGATCTGCCCAAGGGGATCATTAGGCGTCCGTATCAATCTACAAATCAGTAGGCCTGTGTTACTAGCTTGGGCAGTCATTGCCAATTTGTTCCTATTAGATGGCCCAGCCTGGAGGTGTGTGATGAGCAGATCGGTCCTTATCTCAGCTCTGGGTTTACAGGCTTGCTGCCAGATGCCAGAGTTCACTGGAGTTTTATTTTGGGGCGTGGAGGTGATAGAGTGTGTGTGTGTGTGAGAGAGAGAAAGAGGGGTCTTTGTGGGCTTTCTTTCTGAGCCTGACAGCTGCATGCACTTTGCTTAGACTATGGAGGCGGCGTAGTCACCCTGTTTTGTCTGACTGTCACAGTGGGAACCGGCCCCAGTGTCTTCCCAGGAAAGCTGCCCATAGGAACCTCCAGCAGAAGTGTCTTCTCTCTCTGGTTGTTCTGTTAGCTCTTCATGGTCTATATCCCCCCCCCCCCCCCCCCACTGCCTTTGCTACCAGCAGTGTATTTACTGTTGGGCATGTGACATTTTTCCCTGATATTTTCTCTGTAGTTCAATTAGATAAGGTAAAAGTTAAAGCTGCAGGTAATTTTGTTTGGGCGAATCATATTTACCTTGTCTCTTTGAACTGAAATCTAGAAGGAAATGCGTTCTGGCTGTATTCTTTATTACTGTTGTGTTTTTAAATCTTTAAAGATCGTCGTTGTCTGTGGTCTTAGGCTCTGAAAAAGCAGCAACTACAGTAAAAGCTCCATTCTGTTTCATGCAAAGAGATCGTGAAAAATAAAAATTATGTTTCCACGGAGGAAGGGGAGGGAAGAAAAGGATAATGGATAAATAAGCACAATTTATGCCGTTACCGCTGCCAGCGTGACATTTCCTCTTCATTATTTTGTGAAAACCTCAATTTTAAACCTGGTTTTACTCATTTCTGACGTGAGCATTATTCAGTATAAATATCTGTCCATTGCCAGGCCTCGATGAAGCTCCGAGTGACATTTCTACTTTATAGCTTGCAACTGTGGGTGGGGGTAGAGGCAGGGTGGGGTAGAGAAGGCAGGGAAGGTGGGCTGATGCAGAGATGGAGGGGAGGGACCAGGCTACATCCACTTTCTGGGAGCTGTGTTTAATCCTGTTTGTTCCTGGTGAATAATAATCTCTTTTTCCAACTGGGGATAAGGGGTGCTGGGTCACATATCCCAGCCTAAATTAAATACTTAATGTGTGTATTTCCTCTTGAAATGTCTACTCAGGAGGCAGGAAAGTTTTTTTTTTTTTTTTTTTTTTTTTTAAAAACAATCAGATTTTGATTGTTGAAAATGAGACAAAACTGTTTATTAGTGAAGGCCAATTTCCAAGACCTTTTGGGCCTGCTTTTCAGTTCCTCAATGTATTTCAGCTCATTCTATCAAAAAGAAAGGTCCTGCCTGATACTTCAGATGACCTTGAACTTCCAATTAGCAGGTATTGGCATTTCCTCACTTCTATATCTTTATAATTGCATTTCACTTGCCCCCCCCACACACACTTCTTTTGGCTTCCTCCTGGACCTCCTCCGGTGTACTCCCTCTAGTTGACCCCTTCTTAAGTAATACACTCGTTGGGCAGGACCCCACTTTGCTTTCTGATATTATTGTTGACTGGCTCACAGAACTTCCACAGGAGCACATCTGTGTAAAGGTGATGATTCTAGAAGTTAACTCTTTCTAATTTATCATAAACCAGACATCCAGCACACTTTTCATCTTTGCAGAGCATGTGTAGAAATCAATTTGGAGTAGACTCAGATGAATGTTGTGAGAATTTGTCTTGCAAATATTTGTAAGTTTTTTTCTTTTGGAACAGAGTCTCTCTTAGGCTGGCCACCATCATGGAGAACACTTAGAGGAGTGCACTGCTCAATCTGTTACTTGTTTTCTTAGGAGAACTGAAAATTCAAATTGGTTTTATCAGTGATACGACGTCAAAGCCAGATGTGTCTGTAAATAAACTAATTTCTTTAATAATTCTGTGATTCTCCTGCTCCTCACTCCCTTCCTGTCTGAATCACTGAGAACTCTACAGTGAACGAACCAACAGCCCAGTGAAGCAAACAGCCAGGTGCTCAGTCTGATGCTTGGGTGAAGGACAGCAGACAGATCTTTCTGCATGTCTTTGTAGCAGCAAAGGAAAGCCTTCATTTTCTCATCATGGAAGGTCTTATTACTTAGGGATGCTGACAGTGTGTTGCAACTTCATAGAAACTTTCATCAGGGAGGGGGCCAGTTTCCTAGCTATATCATTTAGAATTGGTGATTGACCTAGCTAGGGCACTGCACTGGGGACATTGCCTTGTTCTCTTTCATTTTTGACAGAAAACATTTTGATTTCTTAAGGTCCTGCTTCTCTATCCATGTAGTTTTCTTTGGCTTATTTAGTATGGTTTCATGGGTGCTGTTCCTCCATGGAAAGGGTAATACATTCACTGCATGCTGCTCTCCCCCCCACAACCTTGTGTAGATTAATGGTCAGTATCTCTCACACATGCACATTTGTGTTGTGATAGTGGAGAGACTCTGAGAATTACTGACAAGATCCAGAATAATTCCTAATGCTGTCGAAGGCTTCATTTTCTCCTCGGCATGATGGATGAGGCTGGAGAAGTGCTTTCTGAGATCATTATGTGTATCATTCTGTTAAGTGTTATTAAAGTCTGTCTGTCTTAGGCAGCATAAACAATATCCTATGCTTTCTGTTGTTCCTCGGTTTTCAGAACAGTAACTATGTATTCCTTTTCTCCATCCTGAGATTACATGATTATTAATTCCTGCCATAAAATTATTGAGAATTGTGTTTTTCTTTCCACTTAAAATTGAATAGCATTAACCCATAAAAGGTCCTGGCTTATTTTTAAACCAGTAAATATTTTAGAAATTCATTTTATTAAAAGAAACAGATGTGGTGAGTAGCAGACTTTGGACTGTGGGGCTAAGTCTATAACTTCAAAGGCATGTAAATGTCTTTTATTTTTCTGGGGTCTCCATTATATTCTATATTGTTGATATATTACCTCGAGTTGATGATGCAAGACACGAGATGAGGTTGGATGTGATGAAAACCGCATTGAAATCCTCTCTGAGAGACAGATAAATTCGAAGGGGGACCTACAAGATCATGTACTCGGAAGAAAGCCCCTCCAGTACTCTGGGGTCAGGGAGAGTTAGATTTTTAAAGTCTATGTCTTAAGAGAGTGGATTCCTATCCATCCAAGGAACAGTTTGCTTCCATGGGTTGGGGGAAGGAGTCCAGAGGGAAAGCAGCATGAAAGCCGTGTGGAATATACAGCAGCCAAGTAGAAATGACAGATGGCGCACGTTAAAACTGAAGCAATTTCACTGGAACAAAAGAATTAACTTTGAAGGTTCGGAACTTTCTCTGAGTCACAGAGTGTTCTGAACCCTGTGATAACACACAGGCTACCTGCTTTATCGGCTGTCATTCTTCTGCTGGGCCCTCTTGCCTTTTGTTGATGTTGTTACTGGTTTTGAATGGTTTGCTGGAGTCTCTTCAGGTCCCTGGAGGCACAGCCAAAGAAAACGAAACCAAAAAGAAGTAGAACCTCACAGTTCCTTTTGAAACACCATTTCCTCTGTTTTGGGGATTCACGGCAATCTAGAAAGTCAGAGTTTTAGACTTTTTAATAGCATTGCATAAGTTTGATGCACAGCTGGGGCAAGCCCAGCCATCCACAGCCCAGCTAGTTTCTGAACATTTAATTTTATATTTGAGTAATTCTCCAGATCAGGCTGTAATCATGAATGTCATATAAAAAGTTTTTTTTTTAAGAAATTACATTATTTCGCAGATGTGCAAATACTTCAGAGAAAAAAATTACATTGATCAGTTTTTAATACCCCCCTGTCTCACCCTTCAGTCAAAGGGAAAAATAACCCCTCCATCTTTGTCTTCAGAAAGGTGCTAGATTGTAAACATCTGAAGGAAATGAAAGGGGGTTGGCCAGTCCACCCCAAACTCTTTCCAGGTTTTCAATCCTTTCAACAACAGCCTTCAGTTTGCAGACAAGAGGGAGGGTCTGTGGAGTATAAAGAGACAGGAGGTGTCTCTGTTTGTTATTAAAATTTAAAGTGCAGAGCAGTGCTCCAAGTGCCTAACTCCGAGTCCACTCATTTAAGGGTCTTGATCGGCCAGAGGGAAAAATTTAGGCAACCTGCAAAAAGGTGGTGACTTGGTGACAGTGAGGAGATTGCCATAGAGGACGAGCTCCTTGTGACACAGGACAATAAACCAGGTCACAGCCATTCCCTTTACAGTGTCTGAAACAATGGCACATGGGTATTTTATTCCAAACTGTTCAGACGAACACTCCTTTTCATTTAGGAGGAGACGTGATTATTCTTTGTTTTGTCTGTTTATTCTGGTTCAGATAAAAGCACTTTGTAATTGCTGTGTTTTTCCGATATGAAACATTTCGGGAAGTGACAACTGAAGCCAGAAACTGTGGTGGCCATTTCAGGGATAGTCAGTCACCTGTGGTTGGAGACACCCCACTGTCACACAAGGCTGAACGACCAAGTGTTCCTGAGTCCAAAACAAAACAAGTGAATTAAAAATCTGTACTGCTTGCTTTTCCCATGTCTCTTTAACAGCTCTCACCAAGGGATATGGCATGGCCTCTGCCCCATATAATATTTGGATATTTGATATATTGTCATAAGAATAATGTAGAAGTGAAAGAATTGCATTAGCATTTGGCTCATGGATTTGTTTAAGCTGTACTACAGTTGTTCAGGTCTTTTTTGCTGAACCAACTTAAATTTTATTTCTATCTGGCCCTAAAGAGTGAGATAATATTGAAAAAAATAATAAACTAAGATGCTGTATTCAGATTAGTATGTATGGAATCACAAGCACCCTCCTGTTGTCTTGCCAAAATCATATGTGTCAGATGGAAAAAAAAAAAACTAATCTAAAAATGCTGGGTTTATATTCAGCGTGCAGGCAGTACCAAACGACACGGGCTCTTATCACAGCGTAGGGAAACTCCTCAGCACAAAAATGTGTAACGAAAGCTGTTACTCTGAGTGCGGTTCGTGTATCGGAACGGCTGTGACAGCGAGATACAGTTAAACACTTGTTCAATTATAAGAAAAAGAAAGTCAGAAGGGGACCTGATTTAGATAAGAATTTTAAACGATCTTTGAAAATCTCTGAAGGAACCTTACTTTCAGCTTCCAGTCACAAACTGGAGCCTTCTCCTGGACTGTCTGTCCATTTCTCTTTCTTTACCCTTGTCCATACCACTTGGAGGGACCTTGGAAGTAAGAGCTGCCCTTCATTTGAGCAGTTTTCCTTCTAAATCCTACTCGTTTAGAAAAAGTTAAGGAGCTGGGTTACCATTATTTGCAAATGATCTCAAGCGTCTGCTCTTTTGTATCTTTATGGGAAATGAAGAAGTCCTCTGGTAGGCAACCCTTTTCTTCCTACCCTTGCTTCTCAGTTTCCTTCCAGATGAGCCAGCTGTTTTCTGGAAGACAGGTTTTTGTAAATATATAAAAGGCAATCATTGGTGTTGGTGTCTAACATTTAGTTCTGGGAATTTCCACATATACTATTGTTTTTGCTACATTGAGTGAACGCTTTATTGATATATGCACATTGTGTGTGATTGTATGTACTTGTCATATACTTGTTCAATATACAGGTACATGCACATATATGTGGCTCCTATGCTCTTTTGTTTGCTTGACACATAAATTTATTCTTGCAGACTCTGAATACATAGGGAACATATGCTCCCATGCGTAAAATTCCTTTTGTTTAGGTCAACTTTTTATTTTCTAAGCTGAGTGGTCTGTATGCTTTGCTAGGCAGGTAGGGCTCATTTGTTAATACTGCCTCTTTTGAGACTGACATCTTAATAGTGTTTATACGATGGTCTCAGAAAATCAGCATTGTTGTATCATTTTTGAAGTTGCCCTCCTTGGAAGAAAAAAGCCGCCAACCTAAACCCAAACAAACCTCCAAGCTGCTAAATCCTAGCCTTTAAGCAAATAAAAACCATACAATATTCTTTAATATTGGAAGGCTATGACTTACTTAACCTTGACTAAAAATAATAATCTCAGGCATTAGAGAGAGCGACTCAAATCTTCAGTGTTTATGATTAAGACCCTCTGGTAGACGGCAGGAGAACAATATCCACGTGTCTGTCTCAACTTCATAATTTCCACTGGCCTCATGTATTTAAATCTCGGGAAATGAACAGGAGAAAGTCCAGGACTTTTCTAAGGAGTTTGTCCGGTCCCTTGGCATCCAAGAAGCTTTACAGAAAGGTCTCTGTGTTCAGTCAGCTTGGGCAGTAAAGAGGCTTGAGGGAAATGGCAAAAGCTTATCTTTTTTTCAATCTATAGAAGTTGGTGTGCATCATTTAAAATAGGATCCTGAAATTTCCAGACCCTGTCTCTATCTTCTAAGTCATTTCTGTACCTGGAATAAAATGTTGCCGTAGAAATTATTGACATAATAGTCCCCATGAGGACTCATAGCCATCAAAGTGAAATCTCACAATAAATCCAGAGGCCACCTGGAGAACCACCGGTAAAGAGCTTTTTAGAGGAGAGAAAAAAACTTTAAAAGCTTAATTCTTCTTAAGCACAACTTCACTGATCACATCTCTGTTGCGCTTTCCAAGAGTTAGTTTTACTTTTAGCTTTGTTAAATAATCCTTTCAAGCTTTTATTTTTTTTGACAGCAAAAATGCTGTATTCTGTATAGATGACATCACTGTCCCCCTCCAGCCACACTGAAAGCCAAGAGTTACCCAGCAATGCACCATAGTAGGAATTCCTACGTGTCTCAGGCATAAAAGCCTTAAAACGTGAGGTGGGTCTTTCACACCTACTACATAATACCAGGGCCGTTATTGATCAGTGAGGGGGAACCTCCACCCCAAGCTAATTGCTCTTTGTGGAGTCAGATAACTAATGCTGTTTTACACTTAGCACTCGGGCCACACATTTCATCCTCAAAATGCTTTGAAAACATTAACTAATTAATCATTAGCTAATTTAGCAACTGAGGATGAAAGTTGAGACACTGAAGGGGGTTGGATTCCACCAGCATTTTGTGTACACACACCCCTCCTTTGAAACCGAAAATGGATTACTCTGTCTGGAGGGAAAGGGGGGAAGGATGGCAAAGGTTGTCGGGTGTGGGCAATTGACAGGGTGCTGACCAGGTGATCTTTGTAAGAAACAGAAAAGAAAAACCAAAAACCAAAAACCAAACAATAACAAAATCTTGAAGGGATGCACTCCAGGATAGCCATAAAAGGTAATAGGCAGATTTTCTTTTAAACAACAAAAAAGTGAGTGAATAACAAGAAATTTAAAGGCCAATTTAGGAGAGTCAACTTTAGCAAATGTCTAGAGCATGTGAAGATATTTGAAATTAAAAGTGAGGTTAATGATGTTCAAAAGTGGGACAAGGAAGAACGGGCATTTTATTTTTTAGATGCCAAAGACTTGCCTTAGGGTTGATTGCAAGCAAGTACTCTCTCTCTCTCTCTCTCTCTCTCTCTCTCTCTCTCTCTCTCTCTCTCTCTGTGTGTGTGTGTGTGTGTGTGTGTGTGTGTGTGTGTAAATGATCTTTTTCAGTTAACGCTTCTTGGGTCCATGTAACCTCTAAGCACTGCCTTAGAGATCCAGCCTCATTTAAGAAACTCAACACAGACACCATAGAGAGACTTGCCTGTATGTCACCACCAATGGAACTCTTTTTCCAGGGGGCTTTTTTTTTTTTTTTGCTCTGCACTGTGGCCCCATCCACTATGTGAATGAGATGTGAGATGTGAAATAGTTTAGGAGTTTCTCTGAGCTATCAGCAGACCGCACAAGCTGAGTTTTCTTTAAAAATACGGAGACAGTTCATCTATAGAGTTACTGTGAATGAGGGCGTATGTGTGGTCCAGTTCTTTCAAAGAAAGAAACACTCCACAAAGCCACCAGCCTTATAGAAGGTGGCACCAGTGACTGCATTTTTTTTTTTAAAGAATGAATATATTTCGCATCTATTCAGTTTGTTCTGATTCCCACACACCCTTCTCTTGCAACAAGGAAAAGCAAGATTTTAGAATATTGGGGGGAAATGTTAGATGTGCAAACTATTCTCAACTTCACCAACATATCACATACAAATGCTGCTAAAAAAGGCATAAGACACAGCTGCCCAGCTGTCCAGCGTGAATCCCACAGAAGAATTACGACCCTATGGAAAACATCCCACCTAGCAAATTTGGAGATTCCTGGTAGATGTGAGGAGGGCAGTGGAAGCAGCCGTGTGCATCTAACAGGGAACATTAGAAACGTGGCATTTGGTGGGAGAAACTGAAAGCGGATGCTGTGCACCTGGACCTTCGAAGGCTCACTCCTGGTCACAAACATTTCAGATTAATACAAATCTACACTCTTTTGCACCTGATCTTGGTGTCTCTTAATTTCAGTGGTTCTTTCTCACATGGCTTGTTTTTTATTTTGTGCTGGGGATCTGGGCAATTGTTCCAAAGCTGATCTATACCCCCAGCTTTCTAGTCTTTCCCAATGTACTGCCCATGAACCTTGTCATTCCATTTCTTCCGGCCTGACACTGTTTTTAAAACTCAAAACCAAGTTGTTAATGGTATTCCTAATTTAGGGAATTAAAATTTTGTTACTTCCTGGTAGGGCTTTTCTATTTTAGAAGCAAAAGAGAGTTTATATTTAAACATTACTTATTTTTCACATTTATTTTTGCTTTTGAATAAATAATAACTAATGACTTTTCCTCATCTCTTACCTCCTCTCTACCCTGTTCTGTGTGATTTTGTCATTTGCCCCTGCTCTGAGAACGTCTAACAGCTCCCATTTATGAGATGACCTTCCTTTTCCTTCTACTTCGAGAACTTTTTAGGGAGGTTTTTGGAAAGTTTCAGGATCTCCAGTTGGCCCTGCAGTTAAAAAAATTTACATGATGCAGGTTTCTGGACTCCCACTTACACTGATTGTACTCGGTCTTCTGTCTTTAAAAAAAAAAAAGCATCATTTCATGTATCACTATGACTCAAAGTCAGCTAGAATATCATGCAGGACAATAGTTCCTTCAAATGGTATTCTATAGTAATGTTGCCAAGGGGGAAGGATGATGCTGTCATTTCTGCACCCTACCAGGCAATGCCGTGAGAGTTTAATTGGTCATTATAGCCATGTGTGGGGTGTCGTAGTGGGTCTAGTGATATCTATTGAGTGGAGACCAGGGATTCTGTTTGTCATCCTATGTAGTACATTCTCTGTCATAAAGAATTCCTGGCCCTAACAGCAAGTTGTGTATTCCTGCTGTTTCTTATGTTTGTACCTGCAATTGGAAAATTTTACGGAGACTTTGGGTGTACGCTGAGTTTATAATTTTGTTCAAAAGGTTGTGAAAACATTGCTTTGTTTTGTTGGAGGTGAAACTGCCTTGTCTGGCTTCTTAGCTCTCCCTTCCGTAAGTGTAATAAACAGCTTTGTATGCAGAGTCAGAAATGGTGGTCCTAAGCATCCTTTCTGTTTCTCATTTTGGAAAACTGCGTCACAAGGATGACAGAATGAAAAAGAATCGTGTAGATGAGGGAAGAATGTGCAGGTAGAAATGTGAGAGCAACTGGAGCCTGGACAGATGTTTATGTTTGAATAGAGATGCCTTGGGTGCTGCATCCCACATGGCTAAAGAACATAAAGATCATTCAGAGACGTGATGCTTATGAGGCCAGGCTTTCTGTCTTGGCTCTTCATCTCCCCACCCCTGCCCTGCTCCACCAGGATGGTGGACTTTCCTGCTGTTATTACAGAGAGAAAAAATATCCCAAACCCAAAACTTCTGCAGAGTGGATTGTAACACAAGCCACTTGTAAAATTCACAGTCTAGAGATTGTAGAAATGGACCCCGAGGTCACTCACATGCTGGCAATTCTTTTTCTGGGTGTCACTTGTGACTGAATAGTAGGTGAAGGGGCCTGAAGAGGACAGAACTTTGAAGAAAATTAAAAAGGAAAAATTTGAGAGGAGACCTCAGAGGAGGAACATAGCTGGAACTGATATTTTACACACACACACACACACACACACACACACACACACACACGTACATGTATATTGCATATGTGTATGATACATACATGTATTTCCTAGCATTTAGAGCAGTGAAGTGTAGCACTTGATGTCTCTTCAGTCTTTTAAACTAGATTTGCTCTTGGCAATGAGGCTGAGCTTCACTTTCCCAGTAGATGGCATTGTAGTCTGTTCAGTGGTGAAGTGCTTTTCTTAGCGAATAGGTCTGCACGCATATATATATATATATATTTTTTTTTTCTGAGTATCTTCCTTACTACCCCCCCCTTGTATTAAATACTAGCTTGAGGTTATAAATAAGAATCTTGTTTTTGCTAGTTACCTGTAACTCTCAAAAGATTTGATTTAGGAGGAAAAAAGATGCAGTAGATAATTTAATGTCGCTATAGAAAATGAAAAAAATATATGGGCTAGATCTGGAAGTGTGGGATATGTATAAAATATGCAAGCATGGAGTATTTTCAGATGATCATGTTTCAAAATGAGAGCTGCTTTGCTCTTCTGAAGTCCACCGTTTTTGGTATTAACCCATTATATTCTGATAGTTTAGTGTGGGTGCCAAGCCTTGATCCAGTTTTATTCTATAGCAGAGACTGTTCATCTGTGTAGCATCCCTTTTGACTGACCCCTGACAAACTTCACATCGTTGTAAGCTGATTATTTAAAAATTCTCTTTAACAAAACTCATCTGTGTGGAGTCTGTGTATATTATATGTAGACCAAAAATTAAATAATGTCTTTAGCTAATTGTAAACATTATCTTCATAGTAATCTCCCTTCTTCTAGACTGCTGAGCCTAAAAATAACGGCAGCAGTTGACTGAGCCAGCACTGTTGTCACCTGGTGTTGGAGAAAGATTCGTATGAGGGCTTTCTGCTTCTACCGAGTATCATTTTGTATATTGGTAGTGAAGGGCTCAGAACAACAATCAGTACACAAAACTTGATTTCAACAAAGAGAAATGATGATATAGAGAATAAACATGATGAGAAAAAAAAACTCACAGTAAGATTTTCTGTAAATACCCTTTAAAACCGAAGAAATTAGATTATATTAACTGGAATTGAAACAGAATTACATTTTTTTCTTTTTGTTTTGATGAACTTTGACAAGGAAAATGCCATACTTATGTTTCTCTGTGTTTAATTGATTCTACAGTGCCATAAAGTTTATTTTTTTTCCATGTGGCTTCCATCTTTCTCTTATAAAAATATTTTTCTAAAACTATAAATTTCTCCCCCACAAACTCTACCCCAAATCCTCTTTGTACTAAATATAATCTATATTTCTCTGATAGTCATTTGGTAATAATATTTGACTTCCACTTATCAATACTGTTTCTTTCCATTATTTTTAATCATAAGATTACGAGCTATGTATTTAGTTATTATTTAAGCTAAATGGTGTCTTTGGCTGTTAGCTGGAAAAGATAATGTCCCAATATCAGGATTAAGTTTTCATCTTTATCAACTGGCTTAAAAATACCCAACTTGATTCCTTTTGAATTAACCGAGTCTTATTTTATTTTATTTTTTTTCCAGTATCACCGATCACCATAGTAACCACTAGCTGTCAGTTCAGCTTCTGACATTTTTCTCATTTGGTAAGATTTCAGAATTGCCATCCTCCCTGCCAACATGTCATGAACAAGAAAAAAAAATTGCATGAAAAATCTAATGGGTGTCTGGTCTGATTGTCCTCATTCGAGGCAGGAAAGACAAAAACTGATGAATTGTGAAATGTATTCAGAGGGATTCAAGGAAGCAAGTGTGAGGGACCCCTTCCCCCACCTAGTTCTTTTTGTTATGCTTGATGCTCCATACATGCTTACCCTGACATTTGGGTTTGTAGAAATTTAAGATTAACAATTTTTACACTCACCCAGCTGATCTCTCTCGCTTACTTTTTTTTTTAAAGTTATTAAAAATAAAGTTACCAAGGCTCATATTTAGCTTGATTTCTTATATCATAGTTAGCTTTTTTTTTTTTTTAAAGTCCAAATTGGCTTCCAATATTTAAGCTGCTTTGCTTGCAAATGAGTGGCATTTTGGGAGCCAGATGTGCGCTGTAAAGCTACTTGGTGTGTTTGTGGATGTGTGTGAGTGACTGAGAAAAAACATCGGGCCCATTTGAGAAAAGAATCAAAGCTTAATCTAGACTTTTGCTTTACATGGTGAAAGACAGTAAGAGAAAGCAGTATTTTCCAGTTCTTTCCAGTATTCCAATTTGATAAGTGAATGGGGAAAGAAAGGTCCTGGATTCCTGCCCCACCTTTGTGAATTGAGTACTGGATGAAAGAAAGCATTTCTTTACTTCCCCATTTTTCTCCCTTTTGATAACCAGAGTTGTTCTAGCAAAAAGCAGAAAGAAAAAGACAGGATCCTGCTGTTTCCCTCATGTAGACATGCAGATTAATGAATACCTGTTCTGGATAGGACATAAACATAGAACCTGCATGTGAATCATACCCCCCAAGGCCTAGGCAGGGCATTTACTATGCCTGCATCTCAATGCAGGTAAATACATTAGTGACATTAGCCTGTGCACCTAAGCACACCAGCCTTCCTGCAGGTAATAGGTCCTCGGGTGATGTAAGTGTACATGGGTTTGATAAAACTTCTGTGTCTCTCCAGAGGTTCCCCTCAGAGGTAGATCAATCTTACAGATATTTTTTCATGGCTGCCTACAAACTCAGGCTCAGCAGCAGGAAATCATTTGAGGAACGAAAGCTGATTTGAGAAGCAGCTGTAGAACCAACCCGGTTAGTTCTTTTTTCCTCTCAGGTGGACAAGTCCTGGATCATGCCAGCAGATGTTGGCATGTTTTCGTTTCCCATTTCAGAGGCTTTCTGGCTTTGGCTTCTTTCAAAATAACAACAACATGCAGACACTGGAAGGTTGCTGAATTTGTTGCAGGTTTTTGTGTGTGTGTGGTTTTTTTTTTTTGGTCACAGGTGTATTTAAACATTACATATGGCTAAGAAAGCATACAAAGACCCATCGAAAAATATCTCCATGAAAGACTTGAGTCTCTTATTCTGAAAAGTAAAATCACATATATATTTTTGATGTGGTTTATATAAATATTAAAACATTTAATGTCCAGCATAGATAGACTGATAACATGGTTTTGTCATTGTTGATTAATGGTGTGCTGAAATAGACATGTATAAGTGCATACATATGTATGGCTATCAGTTGTATGGAAAATAAGCAGTTTGGCCCATAATGCTTTTATTATTTGATTCTCTTTAAATTTAAACACTTTGGAGAAAGCAAATGAATAATTCTTGAATGTTTGCTGCAATTATTGTGCACAAATATAACCCTTGAGAAATAACTAGAAAATTGATATTGAAACTCAGGGTATATTTCAAAGATGTATTTGGAAGTGGAAAAATAGAAAGTTTTTTTTCTTAATACTAGCAAATAAATTTACCTCATAAAAGAAAAAAGCTAGAAAAATATAAATCTTTTAATAAGAAATAATACTACTTTTATATGCTGTGCTTTGTAATGAATGGTGTAAACAGAATATACTTTAATGCTTTTACGCTTTATAAGATTTATAACAATAATCAGCAAAACCTTGTAACTGTGCTTGCCCCTTACGTGCCTGGAAGCCATTGGATCTCGCAGTTAATTGTATAAATTCCATACACTATGGGAAATCACAGTGTATCATTTATATTCAGCATGTGTCATATGTATAAATATTAAAATATATTAGCTCAAAATGGCTGATTATTCCTCAAACATTTTGTGATAAATCTTATCTTTTTATGGGTTGGGTGGGGAAAACTAAATATTTCATGTTATTTGGAAATATTCTTTAAGCATCCTAGATTTATTATTAACAACTTAAATATTTATAACTGCCTTAAAATATTTGGGGACTTTGCTCACTTGATAGGCATATACCCGGGTACTGTTGTGTTTGTGTGCGGTTTCTGCAAGCCGTTCTCTAGTATAGTCTAAGTGCTGCTGTCCACCACTATTCTCATGTATTTGTGGATATGTTCAGTTATATGCAAGCTGTGTTTTGGCTCAACATAGGAATCTTATATTGTTTGTACATGTAGTGATGTTTTGAAAACTCTGCCAGTATAACCCTGATTATTTAAAAAAAAAAAAAATCCTTTGAGTCTACCCTAGACAGTCAGACGAGCATCGATGTGAATTTTTGCATGTGAATACGCCATTTTATTTGCAGCATGCCCTTCGGATATTTTAAAAATGTGGGTTGTTTATATTCACACGTAAACACATAAGTCAAATATACGAAGGTCTGACATAATAGCAAATGTAAAAAATTAGAGTGGTACATATTTATTGAGACTGATGGAGACGCATAATGAATAAACAAACGCGGGGTTGAGCTGTTTTACAAATGCATTTGGCAACTGCCCGTAGCCGTCAGTGTGTACATTCTGAGGGGAGGAAATGTCAGAAGAGTCTTGTAAATACATGCAGCTGGAAAGAATAAAATAAAAAATGATGACTAGCGTTGACAGGCAGACTTGGGGTGTATGATATACTTTGTTCATTTGATTCTTAGAACTCAGTCGGGGGTTAAATTGGAATCCAGACATCAAAGAATTCTTCCACCAGACCCAAATTTTGCCCGCATAATTTTTTTCTTACAGTTGTCATAATTTTAGCTAATTTCACAGTGCAATAAATTTTTACCGTTTGAAGTCTTTTTTTTCTGTCTTAAGTATGCACACAGTATGTATATAATATATCTCCTGTGAACTCCCCCTTCCTCAATCCTGCTTGCACACACATATAGAAATGATAGACACACACGTGTGTTCTTTGTACATGTGCCTGCTCACATGCACATTTGCAGAAGAAATGGCGAGAGCAGCCCTTTCATTCAACTGACCCTAAGCCTGACACACTGAAGGCAAAAGGCAAACTGTTTTCAGTAGCTGTACCTTTGTTTCTTTTCTCTTTTTGCTTTTTTCTCCACCACCCCCCTTCTGGCTGCTGTGTCTGAAAATGTTGGCAGTGTGGGGTGCTGGATGTGTGGAGGTTTTGCAGATTTCTCTACGATTTTGATCTGAAGGTCAGGGCTGAGGAAATACACCAGAACGGGATGTTTGCCGTTTGCCATTAGCCTTCTTCTTCTTATCAGATGATTTTTCTCACGTGAGCCACAAACAGAGGGCTCCTCTAAAGAGTAGAAATAAGCATTATTGTACTCATATGCTGTCCCCCATCCCAGCTTTCACAGTCATAACCCTATCTCTATGACTATTTAACTTTCAACATTCCTTGGGTTCATTGACTTTGGATTATAATCCCATTTACCATTTGCATTTCTTAAATAAAAGTGTTAAAGGTAAATGTACTTTTTCCCCACTGTAAAAAATAAAAATAGTGACAGATCACACCTGTCAGGTAATATGTCATTTCTGAGCCACCAGTATGTACTTATTTAGCTTGATTTTATCTTATCATGCCACTCTGAAATAATAATAATAATAATAAAAAAACCCACACATAAGGTCTGAGAGAGTTTTTCCCCCATGTATCTAAAGATGTTTTAAAAAATTGATTGGATGTTTTCAAGTGAAGTGTAGGGCTTCCTAGTTTGGTCACCGCCACCACCATCACTAACGTGACCAGCATCACTACCACAATAAATAGTTAAGCATCTGTGGCTTCCATCCTGTTAACACTGGCCATGGAAACACTACGGAGAAATAGCTTCATGTCATGAGTGATGTGAATTGCATTTCTTAAAGATAATTGTCCAACTTCTGTCATTTCATCCACACAGAGCCAAGAAAAACAGTTTGCCAAGGAGAGTAGACTTCCTACCTCCTGCTATTTACTCCAAAAGGATCTTCTCCCATTTTTTTTACTTAGTTGGAGGGCTGGAGCCATTTTGGATGGAGATAGAAGCCATTAAGTGCAAGTGTTGGTCATGGTTTCTGGAAATCAAACAGAGGTAACCATTAATGGCTCTTAATATTATTGGGTAACTAACTGTAGCTCTTATTTAGATCAATTATTATTTGCAGTAAAAATGAGCCTCTGAGTCATAAAGTTGGTGCTAAAATCCTGCAGTTAGACTTATGGAGAATCCCAAGTGTCCCCCATTATAAAGGACCCACTATTGTTCATTAGTGCAATTATTCTTTGAAATAATTCTTGGGATGAAGTTCTCCCTGGAAAGTCTTAGAGGAAGCCCTGTTTGATGTCTCCAAACAGTGCTGTATGTAGCTCAGGTGCTTGAAGCTGTGAGTTGCCTCTCAGGCTGATTATTGATTTGGCTGGCTAGCCTAGCCACATCTCACAATGAAACCACTACCATCAAAGGTTTCAAATAAGGACTTTGTTTTCTCAAAAAGGGATTGGTGGGAGATGGCCATGGGCTTTGCTATGCTGTCCTTCTCTGAAGATAAGCATTTGCTTTCTATCTTGTCATATTTTTTAGGTTTGGCCACTAATTTACTTCACCATTATTGAATTATAGTAGATGACGGCCTGGATGCCTTAAAGTACCTAGGAACCGTGGTCCTGTGGCTATTTTGGGTAAAGCCATGAGCCCTCTCTCTCTCTCTCTCTCTCTCTCTCTCTCTCTCTCTCTCTCTCTCTTTATTGTCCTCCCAGGGAGCAGAATTTGAACTTAATATTCCATGAAATAAGCCATTGTAATCACGTTGGGTTAATAGAAGAAGTAAAATTGCCTCTCCCCTCACAAGGCAGAGCAAAGCTGCATTATTAACGTTCTCTTGCGGACAGGCAGTATAAAATATATCCTGGGTGGCTGATGCAAGTCCTTTCAGTGTGGATGACAGCTTTTCAGATCTTAATAGGTTGCTCATTCCTGGTGCATGAGATTCCAGCATTTCCACTTTCCTAGGCAGACTATGGCATGATGGCTCAAATCTGGCACACCAGGGCCATGTGCAGAGCTGACTTTGCTAACAAGTGGCCGTCTGTGCATTGTGTCAATAAGGTAAACAATTATAACAATTGATTTTGAATACTCATTCTTATCCCATCTGTTGGATGACCTTCTTGGAATCCTCAGTCCACTGGTGGTAATACGGGGCAATGATGGAAGCAGGCAAAGCTGACATTCTCCCTTCAGTTGGCCTGTGGGTTGCCGAGTCAGTGTGTGACTTTTTTTTTGAGATGAAAAGAAAATGTGAGTAAGTTGTATATGGTCTTATGGGAAACTAAATACAAGTTTTAAGGAGAATACAGTGAAGTATTGTCATATAGGGCTGAGCGTAACAGCCCATGATCTTCACCAGAGCAGCCATAGCTAAGCACAAGAGAACCTTATCATGACGCTCATTGGTTGTTGATGTTCCTCATGGAAAGGCCTGTAAAGGTCACTTGACCCTTATCCAATTTCAATAGCTCCCTCCTGTGTCTCTTAGCTACGTATATATAATTCTGCTCCAATTGCAGATAGCCTGGTGGTCTGGCAAGGAGCATATACGCTGGACAAGGTGTGGGGAGACAGTTGTTTGTCTACTCAGGCAAAGAGTTTTCACAACAAGTATTTATGTGTCAAGGTTTTCTTCCATTTAAGAACTGCTGCCTGGTATCTCATGTTCATATTCAAATCTAACAAAGACAGGGGAGGACAGGTACTGGCTGCCAAGACTTATGAGAAAACTTCAGTGCTCCTGAGTTGACATTGAACCTGATTTGAATTGGGGCTTGTGTCTCAGAAAGTGATTTTCTCCTAAGTGACTTTATGAGGAAAGCAAAGAAAAGGGAGTTTGCTGTGAAACACTTTCCAAACGCTGTTTTCTGGGCCAAGCCTTGTCTAAAAGCTACAGGGAGAATGGTGGGTACTTCTCTGAGGATTCCCCTGAAATGTAGGCAATAGAACTGCTGAGAGGTTTGGGAAGATGAGTATGAAGGCTGTTTACTTTCTACTCTTGTTGTGATTTCCTTTCCCTTGTAACTTGGCTTCTCCTCACATGACCTAGCAGATGCATGACTTGCACTGCTTGGAGTGTTGCTTCCTGGCTCCAAGGGTTGGCTGGAGGCGATGCTTTGTTGCTGGCATTGCCTTCAGCCTCAGAGCTGACAGGGAATGTCTAACTCAAATGGCTTGTCCAATGCTCAGTAGTACAGATTCCTTCTGGGTCCCTGAGTTCTTCGAGATGGTATCAGCAAACCTCAATTGTGTACAAACTGGTTGTCAAAGACCCACTTTTATCTCTAAATATGATGGACAAATAAATCTTTAGGGGGAAGTAGAAAAGAGAATTTGACCTTCATATAAACACAAAGTGTTAGCAAGTAGCTCAACATTACTAGACAATAAGGAGGCTTGAATGAACTATCCAATGCCCACTTGAAGGCTGGGCTATGAAAGGAAACACAAGAGTTGATTGGATGGGACAAATGTTTACTGAATAATTTCTATCAATAATTGCTTTGTTGGAGGTGGAATTCCTTGAAGCCCCACGATCTCTCTCTGTTTACATGAAACTGGCATTAAGCAGGGCCCTCTCATTCTCTAAGCATACAGGAAGCAGGGTTAGAAACCATGAGATGCTTTTTGCCTCCTTATTACATCTCAAGCATAAGGAATACTGCTACCTGTCCTTTGGATGCTTATTTCACATCAGGAGATTAGATTTAGTTACAGCTAAAAATGAGTTAACAGCTGACTTTTTCTTTTGCACCCTCTTATTTCCCATGAGAAACCTTAAGTACAGTCCTGTAAATGTGCAACTAAGATCTGTACAAGTATCCATCCTCCCTGTTCGAGAGCATCTCCTGGTTATCTTTCACGTGGGCAAAGCCCTTTGTAGTAGTGTATTTTATCTGTGGTGCATAAACAGTTACCCTTTGCCTGGGTAACGTTTGCTTGAAGACCGTTCTCTGCAGTTTCATCATTTTGGGGGTATTGACATAATTCATTCTTTACTGATAAGTTTCAACTCTTTCCCCCAGTCAAATGACGTCTAAAATCCAACTAAACATTCCCTCTGTGTTTACTCTTCAAGTTGATTTGGGTGGTAGGGGCTGTTTGCTTATTCATGAGTCATATTTAAAATGCTGTCTTTTCTCAAACACCCTGTAGGTTTCTAGACTTCGAATTTGAAGTGCTGCTCCCAACTGTGTTTCCAAAGTTGTACAATCAATGGATGTCTTGACCATGATAAGGGTTTTAGAAGAGCACTGTAATCACGTCAGCTGACTGGGGGAGGTTAATATAAAGTATTCTTAAAGGACACTGACCTGAATAAGGGTCTCCAGAGTGCTGGAGCCTTTCGTTTTAATTTAAATTTAACAGGACAATGTTTACCATTTTCAAAGGATAAAATTTCCAAGGCAAAAAAAAAAAATTGTCTAAAGATTATAAAGTCCTAAGAAAGAATAAAAGTGTGTTTGAAAAGCAGATAAATAGCTGGCTTAGAGCCTTTAGATTATAAACTGCGAATGCAGAGTGTTGGGATAATAATATAAGCATGAGGCATCTGGGGGATCAAGAGAGAAGAGGGAGCTCACTGGAGGAGGGAGAGAGGGAGAGGAAAGGGGAGGAGGAGGAGGGAAGGGAAGACAGTGAGGAAGAGGAGGGAGGAGAGAAAAAGAAGGGCTGAGGAGGAGGTAAAGGGGGAGGAGACAGAGGACCACAGAGGCAGATAACAAGGAAGACGGTGGTAGGAGAGAAAGGAGGTTCAGGAGAAGGCTCGGCGGGCCAAGGCGTTCGCCTTAACTCATGACTTGAATTTGATTCGGGAAACTCACATTAAGTTGGAAGGAGAGACTTGCCTCACACAGCTACTCCCTACTCTTCACACTCATGCTGTGGTAAGGGTACTCGGAGGCGTCATATATATATATATATATATATATATATATATATATATATATATATATACACAATTTTTTTTTAAAGAAAGGAGGCGAGGAAAGAAGGGAGAGAAGAAATGGAAGGAAGAAGAAGAGAAGAGAAGAAGAAAGAGTTGTAGAGAAAGGAGGAGCAGGCAGAGGAAGACGAGGAAGCCATGAAGACAACCTTTAGGGAGCACTAAGCAAATTAGGATAGCTTCTATGTTTTAATGAAGAATATGATTTTAGTTTATGTGTTCAAGCCTGTTAAATTGTCCTCAAGAGTTATGTGCCCAGCAAGTAAAATTTGTATTTACTTGTTGAGATAGAATACCACATCTGGCTTCCAGAGGGGGCAGTAGGTGCTGCCAGGGATGCCACCCAGCAGTGTCTTATGTGTATAAGTTCTGCCATCCGTGATGGGTGGCAGAGAAGCTACAGATTCACCATCAGCTTGACTCCACAAAAAAAGCCATCAACTAAGACTCTTCATTTCTCACGTTGAAGCTGATTCTGGGAAAGTCATCAAAAGGGAAGATATTGGGAGGAACAGGAGGGGCGCAGAAAACAACAGGAAGAGGCTAGTGAGCCGGGTTGAGGCAGGGCCAGGGTTCAGGGGCCAGGGGTGCTATGAAGATGGGGGTCTGAATAAGATGCCTCCTATAAAGCCCAGGAGCAACAATCTTGCTGCTTCTATGAAACACTTTCCACCTTTCCCCATTTTTCTCTTTGTTGCTCAAGAGGCAAAGTCTTATAAGAAGGTATTTGATTGGTCAAGAACTCAAGCCAGTGCAGATTATCCAGTGAGAATTAAAGGCCTGGACCTGCCGTCCCTAGGAGCATTTCTTAACAGAGCAGCAGCAGTTCTCTGTGGAAAATCAGAGTGCACTTGGGAGATGAGGGGTTAGGTGGAATACCTAGGAAAATGATAGGTGTCCATGACACCTTCATATTTAATGTAGTTCATTAAATAAATGCCACAAGTGCTAGAAATTAAGTGCCACGTGGATTAGTATTAAAAAGACATCAGTCTTCGGGCTATTATCTTCAATAGTTGGACTGACCAGGAGGTGAAAGTCTTAGATGTGGGTAGGAAGCTCTCCCTGGGTCTTCTATGATGTTGTGATTGTTATGTCCATAATTACCAGGATCCTGGGGAGCATTGGTGAGTACTGTCTCATGCTTCCTGATGTTTAGGTGAATGGCTGAGTGAAGGAGGCTCAGACTAAGGCACTAGCTACTGTGCTCAGAATAACCTAGTAGTCTTGACTTGAAAATGCAGGAGATGACTTATAGGAAGTCTGCCACAGCTCACAGAGCATTTCGGTGCAGTGCAGGCTGTCTGTGCCTCACCTCACAGGGCTTGGTCCATCTTTGAGTTCACCCATCAGGATCGACAGCTCCAAGCTACCTACAGCTTCATTCTTCTGAGATTGCCTTTGAAAGGGCAAGAAATTACTGAGTCACAGGCATAGCCAGGCTAAGCATAGGCCAGCCCCAGACCAAGGAGAGACTTGGGCAGAGCTGGGTAATAAGCCCTCTACCTGCCAGGCTCTTGGGGAGGCAATGCCAAGGCTCAGTCAGCTGCTTACTAAGGCACAGTGTCTGTTTTCTTTCCTTCCATTCCTGGTCCCCTGTGCTTCCAGGATAAATTCTCTATTTCCATTCTTTGAGTCAAGCTTTGCTTTTGAGGGGATTCTAACCCATACCCCTATCACTTGAAAATTTTAAAGGATCAACTCTGCTGCTAAAAACCATTAATTCTTGATAAACATACACACATATATAATTTTTATTTTTTTTTTGTTTCCCTCATTGCTTTGGGGTGTCTTAAGTAAACAATGAAAGAATGAAGACAAAACAATACAAGACCAAACACTCAAGCAAAGTGCTGGACCTTACATGGGATTTCAAGGAGGGGGAAGCAATGGGCCTCATTAGGGCCTAAAGAAAGGCATGTTTAAAGAGAGAGCATGCCCAGGGCAAATCATGTGCTTAGACACACCTGATGCATGCATTCCCTAGAACCCAGGGTTAAATGGTTGTGAGCTACTGTGTGTATTCTGGGAAGCACACCTGGGTTTTCTGTAAGTACTGAGCCACCTCTCCAGCCTCCACTGTCCTCTTTTTAGGTGAAGGAAAATAGACAGGGTACTAAATAATTTATACACAGAAATTTAGCTCTAACCAAGACTTCAAGGTTGCTGCCTCTGAAGCCCTCTGGGATCCTTGGCATCCTTTTTTCCTTTGTGGGAGGGGAGTCACCCATATCCCCTTGTACCCTGCACCCCAGTTTCTGAGATTCCCTCAAAAAACAATGATCACCTAGAAACTGATCTGTGACTTCAACAATTTGAGTTCAAAATTCTCTGACATGTGTGTTGTGTGTACTGTATGTACTGATTTGCACGTATGTGCAAAGGCCAGAAGTCAATATCAGGTGTCTTCCTGTATTATTCTCTACCTTAATTTTTGAGACAGAGTCTCTTATTGAATCTGGGGCGCACCCTTTGGGCTGGACTAGCTGGTTAAGGAGCCCCTGAGGCTCACCTGTCTTCACCTCTCCCGTATTGTGTTAGAGTTGCTGCACCTGGGCTGTACATGGGTGTTGAGCATCTAGTCTCAGGTTTTCATAATAACACAGCCAGTACTTTACCCACCAAACAATCTCCCAGCCCCTTAAATCCATAATTATTTAGAAACATTTTCAAAAATGTATGAAATGTTATTTCTACCAAAGAATATAGGAAACAGAGATTAAGAAAAATACTATGTCCAGTCATGTGGGGAAGCTTCAGGTGGGGGGGTGTATAAACAGAAGGACTTGGTAGACAGTAGCAGGAATGTTCCTGATGCTTATTCTGACTTTAATGAAGCTGTGCTCCACTACCCCGTCTGTCTGTCTGTCTGTCTGTCTGTCTGTCTGTCTGTCTGTCTGTCTTTCATGTATGTGATATAGGCATGGCTATGTAGAGGTCAGGGGACAACTTGTGGGAGTGTGTTCTTTCCTTCCGCAGTGTGGACCCCAGGGATTGAACTCAGGTCATCAGGCCTGGTGGCCAGTGCTCTTACCCTCTCAGCCATCGCACTGGCCCTGCGCTAACCGTTTTTATCATTTGCAAAGGACTAGCAAGGCAAGTTCTACACACACCAAGAGGGTCTGAACCTTTTATCAAGGGTTGGTATCTTCAGGAGACAGCATGGGAGAAATGGAAAGCAGGCCCAGAGAAGGTGGGGAGTCTGCTTTATCTCATCCCCACCCCCACTGGGCTACAAGTCAGAGCATTCTGTAAAGACCCAAGGGCTCTTTGCGAATTGCTGTAGTAGACAAGAGGTCTTTCACTTTTTACGTGATGCATTTGTATTGAAAACACATGTCGGAGGCCAAAGTCATTTTCTTTACAGACAATGAAACTTACAACTGGTTTGAACAATTTCTTAGAGCTCACGCGCCTTGCCACTTCTTATGGTTGGTGGGACTAGGAAAATTAACAAAAGGGGGAAAAAAGAGGCAAGAGGAGAAGAAGCAGATAAGAAAAACATGAACAGAAGGAAAATGTGGCAACAGCTGCAAATTCGGGAGAAATGCAGGGGTTTGAGAGGCATGCTACTTAGGAAATTTTGGCTACTGCTCATGTGGTGATACATACAAAGGAAAATTCTGTTTCTCATTTTTCAGAATGTTAGTTGTTTGGTCATTTGTGAGTTTTTTTGTTTGTTGTTTGTTTTTTTAAGAAGAAAGCTATTGGGGGAGGCATTTTGAGGGATTGTGGTTTGGGGCGGCCTGACTTTGTTGTGGTGTCTTTGTCTGCATCGGGCGGTGATCAAGGCTGTGTCTTTAAACAACAGGGAAAAGATGTGGTGACCTTCACTGTCAAACTCAATTTGAACTCGGTCGTGCGACTTTGCATTTTATTTTTTAAATTAGCGGTTCCTGTCTCTTTGGTGTTTGTCGGCGGGCCGTTCCAGCCACATGGAGTGGACATGTGCTGGGATGCTTTTACGCCTGTGACGTTATCTTCACGCCCTGATAGTCAGGACTGGGCTACTCTAGAAATACTGAGCCCCAAAATGCACCTTGCTGATGTCCTGATTGTTGAAGGTCGGCGAAGACTCATGTGATATTGTTTTCAGGTCTAAGGTCCAAGGAGTCAGCTTCTCTGGGTTCCCTTTCTCCTTTCAGAGAAGAATGTGACTCAGCTTTCTCTTGCTGGCTTGTGGCAGTTGTGGGAACTGCTTTCTTACAGTTGCTTTTCTCTTTCGTGCCTTTTTCCCTAGTGCTTGGGATGGAGGCCAAGGCCTTGGACATACTAGGCTTTAGAGTAGTCCACTGTTGAAATACATTGCAGCGCAGCGCTCCCTCTTTTTCTAGTCAGTGTCTTCCTATGTGTCCCCAGCTCGCGGATCTCTAGCCTCTGTACCCCTTGAAGGCTGGAATCACAAGACTGTACAGACTTTAACTATCCAGCATTCTTTTGTTGCTCAGAGAAGTGAAGGAAGCTGGGTGAGGGAGGAAGCCAAGGACTTCTCCGAGGTCACACATCTTCTTAGTGGCCTGTGGACTTTGAAGTTGAGAATCTTCCCCCTGTAACATGTGACTCTTGGGCTGGGACAGGCTGCAAGGTATTTGGTGGCCCTTCAAAGCTTCCATTTACAAAATTGACTGACTTTTGACTGCTCTTTGGGCAGTGTAAGCACACTGTTTAGCTGTATCATCTCAACATTGTTGGTGGCTATATGGCTCATTTTTATGAAGTAAGAGGTTAAGGACATTTCCTGGGTTTCCTTCAGACAGCAGGGGCATGAATCCTTATTTGCAATCTACTAACTGTCCTCAGAGAACCTTTAAACATCACTCCCCATTCTAGGGGAATTTGGGAAATTTTCTTATTTAGCCATTCAGCTACCTTCCGCCAAGGGAAAGGAAGGGATTTCCATTTCTTACATTCCCTTGGATGGTCCTTTTTTTGTTTTTCAATAGGCACAGGGAAAAGATGCACAAAGAAAAACATAGGAAGCTGTTGGAAAGGAGGAGAGTAGGGTTATGAGTGGTTAGAAGCTGAGCAATGTGAGATCCCCTTTGCTCTGCATTCCATCTGCTCTGTAATGCACAGAAAATGGCACATTATTATAGTGCTAAGAACTCCATCAACATGATAGGATTCACCTGAAATCCCAATTTTCAAAACCAACTCAGACCATGAATTCCTCCCCTTGTGGAAGCCCCCTGCACATCCTTCCTGAGAGATTTGTACCTCACTCTCATGTTCCGATTTTTCCCAGACACAAATGACACGTGAACCTATATGGCAGGTGTTTCTAAGACTTCTGTAATAGTGGCTGAAACCATGTGACTTTACTATAGGATACAGGAGGGCTGAGGAATGTGACACAGGAGGGTTATTTGTTGTGATCAGAGCATTTTGCTGTATAGACCAAGATGATATGGGACTGTATGGAGATCAGCAGCAGTCCTTACCAGGATGTGTAGCTTTCAATGTGTAAGGCCTTCCCTGTGTTCCCTGATACAACCATGACCTCTTTCTATTTTCTTCATCATTCTTGGCCTTGTGTTGGTATCCTGTCAGATGTATAACCACCAAGGTTTTCTTGTGTCATTTGCTCAATTACTCCTGTGGCAAAGGTTGGGGGAGAAGTACCCAGGAAGAGCCCTTTGCTGGGTTTGGTCAGGGTCGTATCATCTAGTTCTATAAGCTGTTCACAGTGATATCAGCTGCCGAGGTAGGGACAGAGGACTCTCTTTCTGACTCTCCTCGGGCATCCTCTGCCTTATTAAAGAAGGGGAGATGTTTTCCTGGTATGTGCGAGGCTCTGGCTTTGGGAAGCAGTTTCTTTATGGTCTTTCTCTTTGTGTTCCCCATTATGTTTCATGAAGCCTGTCAACTAGCTAGGATTGCTAGCACATGACTATATTCCTAGCACATGGAAAGCTGAGGCAGGTGGATCATGATTTCAAAGCCAGCCCTTTTAGAATTTTTTTTTTTTTTCTAATTAAGAGGTCTGAGAGCAAAAACGAAGGACTGAGGCGAGGCTATTTTATATGAAATCTTGAGGAACCATCATTTTTTGTATTTGTAAATATATTTAGGGAGAAGTGTGTTTAGATGCCATCTTTACTCTTTGATTCCTCAAACTGTAATACAGCACATTTTGGGTTTCAGTATATTGCATTTTAAAGCTAATGATGCATTTATTCTAGAGCAAATTTTATTTCTAAGCCCTAATTTAATAGAATTAAACTCTAAGCTGAATTGGTTTTATGAGATAAAACTCTGAAGTTGATAACTGCATTTAGGAATAGTTCAGGTATTGGGTTTCTAATTTGCTTTCCGAGCATGGCGATCCCTCAGATAATCAATATTGACTACCTTTAATTTGGTAAGAAAGGCTCTTGCTGCGTTTTCTATCTTCTGTTCACAGGTTTTGGTTCCTGTGCTGCTCCCTGATTGGTCACAACTGACCGGTCTGCTTTTGGCTGGACTGTAAGTTGGATGTTTGTTCCACACCAGTTAAGAGGGAGTCGTGTTCACCTCTGTCCAAACAATAATGGTGCAAGTTCCTCTCCACCCCTATGCCTTCTAGTGTTTCTGGATTCTGTTAGGACTGTGAATTTAGTCTCTGTTGTAGACATTTCTGATTTCATTTGCTGGGGCAGAGGATTGGGTGGGGGTAGGGGCTGATCAAGACCTATCAGGAGCTGCTGAAAAATGGTTGTATTCCTGATTTGGCTCTGACAGTGTCAATCATCTCTAAAAACTTCTGAAAACCACACTCTTGTTAATTGGTAAATAAAGTACTCTCAGATGCTACTGACATTTGGAAGCAAGTTTCTCTAAACAGGTTAGCAATCAGGTGCTGGCTGATTTTAGTACAGAAATGTATTTTTTACGTGCAAATGTGTGTATGTGGTGTGTATACGTGAAATGTAGGATGTCATCACCTATCACTTTAAAACTTGTTTTTTTTTGAGACAGGGTCTTTAAGACTGGAGCTCAGTTTCTGTTACTCTGGTGGCTGGAAGCTCCAGTGATCCCTTCTTCTCTGCTGGCCAGTTTACAGGGGTGCTCATCCATGCTCAGCCTCTCGCCTGAGGTTGAACTCAGGCCCTGCACTGGTTCAGCAAGCGTTCTTTGCCTCTGAACCATCTACCCAGCCTAGACGTATATTCAAAACATGAGTTTAAAAGACAAGAACAAAACTGAAAAGGCAGTTCAGCATGTAAAAGGCACAATGTGGGGCCTGAGTTCCATCCCCAGGACTCACACAGAAAGCAGGGAGCCCTGTAATGTGCCTGTGACTCCAGTGCTAGAGATGTAGACACAGTCAGTTGGGGAGAGGTGCAGTCTCAAAAATGTGGGAAGTGATTGAGGAAGACATCTATGTCTTCTGGCCTCCACATGCAGGTGCACAGATGTCTTCATGCACCCAATGCATTTGTGCATACAAACACATGAACATATTCACATACACAAACCATATCCACCTACATAAAGAAAATGGGAGCAAATGAGTGGGTACTCCTGCAGAGTGGAGTCCAATGCTATCTCATTCTTGTTCCAAATTGTCTAAGAATTTTTTATTTTTGCCAACATGGGGTGGAGGGTGTTACTTAAAGGAATTTATATTAGGAAATGTTGGAATTTTTGTATATTAAATAATAATTTCCTCTCTCTTATTAAGATAGATGCTTCATATAAAACACTTTCTTAAATTAGAGAATAATACACAAAATGTAGTCTCACCAACTATATTTAGGCACAACTAACTGCCTTCTTTTCCTTCCACCCATACATATGGATATGTGCACGAACACACATGTACACACACACTCAAACTCACACAAGTTAGTATGGTCTATGCAGTCAGGGTAAAAATTACTTTTTAAATTTAATATTATGTTGAAAATATTTGCCCATGCTATTCAGGACCCATTTACAGAAGATTTTTTTTTTTATTGGTACTATTGTATAGATGGATGATATTTTGTTTAACAGATTTCCATGTTATTGGGCACTTATTTTTTTCAAGATTTTTAATGTTTAAAATAATTCCATGATGATAGATGGCCTTGAACATACATTCCGTAAAAGGTTTTTAATACAGGACTATTTTATATGTATAGAAAATCTTGCCCCTAGTCTCTCCCTCCCCATTTTTCAATGCTTTTTTTTTTTTTTTTTCTCTATACACTGACTTCTCTGGGCTTTTATTTTCCATTTCAAAAAATTTTCAGCATGATGATGAAATGTTTTATCCACTCCGATTATTTATGAAGTTCAGTTTAGTTCTATGCTCTAGTAAATTCTCAGCTCATTTACGTTTCCCAGAGATGAATAAATCCGAGTGTTTCATTTTTGACCTATAAATTTGCATTCATTTTAAGGTATAGATGAAACCTTATAAAAGTGAACAAATTCACACCTCGAGGAGGGCTTAGCCACTTGTTTTAAGTTGGCAGGAGTGTTCTTTCTCTGCAAAATTGTCACAGTGTTGGTGGCTCTGCCATCTGCTCCTGTGGCCACCCACTTGCCACACCCTTGCTGTTTGCGACTCAGGGAAGTTGGCGTCTTCTCTGAGAGTTCAGAAAGGCCATTGAGTGTGACCCCCAGCCTGGAAGCCTGGAAAAGCAAATCGTGGGCCTGGCATATTTCAATGCGAGTAAATTACATTCTGTCAGCCTCATTGCCTTGAATTTCACGGCAAATGTGGGACATTGAACGGCTGGCATTTGACAATCAAGAGAGAGGGAGAGAAAAAAGGCTAACGCCTTATTAATGCAAACAATCTCTGATCCAAATGGCTGCAGGCAAAGGGGGGGGGGTTGCTATTTCCATGGAGGCAATTGCTGGTTTTCTTTCTGTTGATGCTAATTCCTCAGAAAAATTTAAGGTACTCTGTGTTTTTACTTTTTGTTCCAAGTTGGATTTTGAACTACTCCTGTGCTTTCCCTGGGGGTGGAGGAACTACACTTGCTTTTTTAGGGGTTCTAGTCACACTAAGAGATTCTCACCAGTCTGTGTGTTGTACTTTGCATAGAAACATCATGGCCCTGCATCTGGGTGCCTCTTCTTTAGCTGTAACATGCCTGTGGCTTTTCTGTGGCCAAACTCCTATAAAGGAATCTCAATCTCTCTCTCTCTCTCTCTCTCTCTCTCTCTCTCTCTCTCTCTCTCTCTCACACACACACACACACACACACACACACACACACAAAACCTAGGTGTCAACACATTCCAGTAACACTTCAGTGTCTAGAACAATGACTGTTTGTTTTTGGCATATATGTGTAACATGCTATGGCCTGTGTGTGGTCAAGATCATAGCTTTCAGGAACTGATTCCCTCCACTGTCTGGATTCCAGGCACTGAGCTAAGGGACTCTGGAATGGAGACAAGTGTCCTTTCTTACCCATTGACTCATCTCATTGTCTCCTGTTTTTACCTGGCACCAGCCTCTAATTTACTATGTAGGTAAGAAAGGATTTCCCAAACTTTTGCCACTCCTGTATGGTGTGGACTAGTCTGTCCTGTGTTTACAGTGCTGGGAATGAAACCCAGGGCTTCCTGAGGGGCAGCCACTCCACCAGCAGAGCTCCAGGATCACCTGACAGTCACCTCTTCATAAACAATTTGCACTGCTCTCTTTACTTTCCTGAAAAAACAAAGTTAGCACTATCGTTTATGTAACTATAAAAACACATTCAGAGAACAATAGTAATATTCAACAAAGATTAAAGGTAACTTGTTTACAGGGACATATCAACTTCAATTTGAAAATTCTAAGATGACCACCAGGGAAAATAATGAGGTCTTTGGTTACAGGCAGACTCCCTATGAACTCGGCACCTGCAGTTTCAGACTGAGGGGTTGTGGATGTGGCAGTAGGGGCCCAGCTTCTGATATGGTAATTAGCTCTTAATAGAGTCTAGATTGGGACTCCATGCTTTTGTCCCTTGATAGATCTACAACTGCCTTGCTGGAAGATGCACTGTGCTCATGCTGAGTGCTGGGTGATTTATTTATAGGTGGAAGAATTTAAGGTCTAGATTTACGTCGTTATCAACACAGTGTTACTTTGGGATGGATAGAATATTACTAGTATATTATACAGGAGGTGGGTGCACAGGTCTTAATAGAAAGAGATGGTATGGGGTTAACATCCCTGTACTTGTCCATTGTCAGTAGTTTTTATCCCCTGTCACGGTGAGCCTCAGAATGACCCAGTTCTAAGAGATGAAAGGAAATGTTAGGGAAGATGGTGGTGTGGGAAGAAATGAAAGGATGTGGATCTGCAGATATGAATGGTCCAAGGCTTCCGAAAATATTGTAACTCAAACAGATCAAGTGTAGAAATGCTACCATACTGTTAGTTTCAAGACATGCCAGGATAGTCCATGTTCATAGGTTTTGATGCAATGGTGAAGGTAGCTGTTCACAGTGTTCCAAGACTTCATCCATCAGGTTCCAGTCCTTGTCAAAGACACCTTTAAATAAATGTTACAGATGCATGCTACATTAAAAAAAGTCAACATATACCAAGCAGAAAAAAATCAAGTAGACTTTAAACATTTTTCTTTCTTTGAGATAGGAGCTCACCATGTAGCCCAGGCTGGCCTTGAGCTCTTGATCTTCTTGCCTAAATAGGTCAAGTGGGGGTTGTTGATGTCTGCATCTACCCCCACTCAAGCAGTTTAAAATACTTATTTAAAGTTCTGCCCTTAACTATTTTGTTTTTGTTTCAATCAGAATTTTATCCTATAGCCCAGGACAACCTCAAACTTGTGGTATATCCCTCCTTAGCCTTCTGAGTGCTGGATTACAGACATGAGCCAGCAGCTTGGTTTCTGTCTACAACTTTTCCTTTAAAATCACAGGTCTCTTATAGCATAGGCTGGCCTCCAACTCACTCTGTAGCCTCAGCCTGCCTTGAACTCCCAATCCTCTTGTCTCAACTACAGGCTCCTGCTGCCATGGCTAGTTCTACTTGTAACTTGTAAAGGTGTTGTTTGATCCATCTAGCAAATGGGAAAACAGAGACTCAGAGAGGTGAAATACATCAGAACCTTAGAACAAAACCAAACCCAACTCACCTGCTAAGTTTCAGGGTAATTATTTTTGTTGGGGCTGAGAATCAAATCAAAATAAAATTTGACCTCACGTGTGCCTGCCTCCCAAGGATGCACTAGAACAGCTGAAACAAGGTTACCCTGAGGAGGTAAGGCTGCCATAGTCCCCTCTCCCTATGAGCTGAGGCCAAGGCAGTCCTAGGATGTGCTTCAAGAGCATGAAGCATGTGGCGCAACTCTAGGAGAACATATGGGCTATTGATCATCTTTCTTACTGGGCCTCCTTTTCAGTTCTGTTCCATGTACTGTGCTCCAGGGGTTGGTTTCCACCCCCTTGTAGTGAGCTCTATATTTTAATCCATGTTTGAGCTCTTGGTAGTGGAAAAAAAAAAAACTAGTTTGTAACCATGTTTTGACAGCAACAAGACAGTCTGTAACAGCACGTGGGGCTGTTGTGTCTTTTGTAACTGTGCTTAATCACAATATATTTCAATAAAGGGAAAGTTTTGAAGGAAGAGGAAAGCAGAAATGATCTGATCCTGTAGACAGAATAAAGCTTAATATTTTGCCCCAGAGGGTCAAAGTTGTTGGTAGGGGCCAATGTCTTTCGAGATATGTTCATGTAGCTCAGGCTGGTTTTCAATTCTCTGTGTAGCTAAGAATGACATGGAACTCTTTTTTAAAATATTTATTTTTATTTTGTGTATATGAATGTTTGGCCTGCAGATATATAAGTATACCATGTATATGCATGGTGCCCTTGGAGGCCAGAAGGAAGGTAATAGATCTCCTGCATCTGGAGTTAGAGACGATTGTGAGCTATTGTGTGGGTTCTGGGTACCAAACCTAGGTCCTTTGCAAGATCTCCAAGTGTCCTTAAAGGTCAGGATGTTTTTTCCAGCTCTGACTAAGAACTCTGTCCTCTAATTTCCACCTCCCAAGTGCTGGGATTGTTGGTACATGCCACCATGCTCATTGAGGGTCCTAGGTTTTGATGGAGAGGTTGGTACATCTCCATGGTCAATGATGGAGATGATCTCTGAGATCCCTTTGGCAGGTTGAATTCCCACTCCCCTACCCCTCATCTGCTACAAAGGAGGCTGCTGCTCATATCTAGAACATTCCCTAGGTAAGTGGCCCAGAGGCCCTGGAAGTTTCTCACCCCACAGCCCTGGTGTCCTGTAGTTTCCTCAATGCAGTGGGGTGGGAGGGAGCCTCCTCTCTGTCCTCATAGTGGTTGGGGTACAATGGAACCTATTGGCAATGGAAACCAAGGATTCCCAATTTTGGAGGGCAAATTTACTTCCTTCCTCTCTCCCCTCCTTCCTTCCGTTGCTTCTTTCTTTCTCCCTTCTTTCCTTTTTTCTCTCCTTTCTCTGTAAGAATGCTATATCAGGAGATTGAAGCAATGCCTTAGATTTGGCACACCCAAGATATTGACAATGTCACCTATGTTTCTTTGAAGATGAAACAGAGAGCCGTGGAGTGACTGGTATAATACTGTTTGTTGATTATCAGCAAGCTTTTTACACCCAGGAGAACTGTATTTCTTTGATAAACACTCCAAACCCAGAGACCCTGTTACTTTTTAAAATTTAAAGTAGTATCTTAGATGAAACCATGGAAACCATACTTTTCCAAACTGGGAGAGAAGTAATGCCTTGCTTGAAGTAGAACTTAAGATTTTACCTGAAGTTCTTAGGGCTAGAAGTGTTTGGATTTCTTACTTTGGAATGTCTGCATGTACATGAGAGCCTAATAAACTCAGCACTTTGTCACATTGGACTTTGTGGAATAGTTCATTGGTCTGTTGTTGATACCCTATCTGGGGGGTAAGTAGATTCTTTTCCTGTCTCCCTAGGAAATGTTCAATTCTTACAACCTCCCAATAAATTCTAGTGTTTAAATAATTTTCAGCTAAAAAAAAAAGTCCATTTCACTCTGGACTTGAGTGTGTCTTGAACTTAGTTGATTGTAGAATGCTATGGCTGAGAATGGCTTTGGCAGAAAAATACCCTGCATGTCTGATGGGATGTGCTGTGGGAGTTACCGAGACAGGCAGTAGCCAGGTCTTCTTTTTGTCCACTGGGGTGTCAAGTAGCATTGACCTAGTTCCATAATCGCCTTTTCTTTGCATTTGAGTTGGAACACAGTCAGTGGAAAAAACAAGATTAGAAACACACGACTATTGAGTCTAACTCAGGCTGGCTTGGCCTGTCACCTTTGGTCCTGGGTTCCTCGGTGTTCATGTCCTCTTAGTGCTGACACAGATCCTGTTCCATCTGATATTTAGGAAAACAGAAAAGTAAATTGAAATAAAATTAGCCTATTGTTCCTCTGGGTCTTACTCATGTGGCCACGGCTGATAAATATTATTTATCAAGTAGTTAAAAGATATATCTGACACTAAACTGGGCACTTTATATATATTATGTAATTTGAACCTTTCATAACTCTGCTAGGTAGCTTTTGCTTGTCCCATAGGACAGATAAATAAGCTGAGGACTCTGGAAGCTAAATACTTTGTGGAAGTTTGCTCAGTTAAGGACAGTTTTAGAATTTTATTTTAGTATCTGAACTTTAATTATACTTCTCAACTCCCCTGCTGAATGATTCGATTCCACATGGAATCAGTCTAATTTACTGTATGCGTGTGTGTGTGTGTGTGTGTGTGTGTGTGTGTGTGTGTGTGCACAAATGCAGGTGTTTCAAGCCAAAGGGCAATGTGGGCATTGTTGGCCAACCATCATCTATTTTGCTTTTTAAACAGGGTCTCTCTCTATCCTGGGGCTTGAGGACTATGCTAGATGACCTAGTGAGCTCCAGCCACCAGACCGTCTCCACCTCTCCTGTTCTTAGATCAGAAGCAAGCCCTACCATATTTAGTTTTTTTGTTTGTTTGGTTTGTGTTTGTTTTCCAGACAAGAGTTTCAGAGATCAAATTAAGGTCTTCATGCTTCCACGGCAAACCCTTTCCTAACTGAGCTGTACCCAGTTCCCTAATCCACTCTATTTTGGGCTTTTGGAATGTGATACTGTCATTGTTGGGATAGGAAATAGTGATCCTTCTTTTAAAAATCTTGTAAGGCCTCCAAATCTCTGAGAACCAAAGAGATGGTTATAATCAAAGATCAGCAAATGGGGAAAAAGATATGTGTGAGGGGTGACTTTAAAATAAAGAAATAATAACTGGCCAAAAGTTTCAACTGGGAACTTACTTATAGCTATGGTGTGAAGACTTTGGGGCGGCTCATTCTTTCTTCTTGAAGTTATCATTTAGAGTGCCCTAATGACGCTGTTAGTATCCTTTCTATGTTGAAAGATTAGCCTCCAGGGATAGGAAGTTTCTCTTGCGGGCTTGTCACAAGTTTTCTCATGCCCAAGTAGGAAGCAAGAGGGCGCCCGGGCATTTGCTGCTGAGGAATCTGGGCTGTGCTTATTCATGCATATTTACAAGGTAATTAGTTGTCCATTCATTCATTAGCGTGTTTATAGGGCCACTTGCAAAGCCTCAATTGCGGCTTGGAGAGGAGAGACAGCCAAGGAGGGCCTCAGGGGAACACTTGGGTTAAACAGCATCACAGCTTGATGCTTGCAACCCACCAGTTGGAGGCTCCAAACCAGAACTAGTTTAGTGACTCGGATGGGCCTGTCAGTCACCCAGAAGCAAGCACTTTAATTGGCTTATTCATGTAGACTTTCATATTCAGTGAAAAAATTCCAACACTTTTATTCCTTTTATCTCTCTTCTGTGCAGATGGGCACACACACACACACACACACACACACACACACAGAGTTGTGCTGATATGTGCAGATCCATGTTCCATGTTTATCCATGTATAATGGATGACACAGGATAACTGCTGATGTGGTTTCTCAGCATGCATCTGCCTTATTTATTTACATATTTGATTATTGAGATGAGCTGTTCACTGATTAGCTTAGGCTGGCTGGCCAGTGAGCCCTTATTTCTACCTTCCTAGCCATAGGCTACAAATGCATACTATTTAAACAGTTTTTTAAAACCAGGGCTTTGGGGCTTGAACTCAGGCCGCCATGCTTGCTGTCAATCACTTCACTAATTGTCACCTCTCTTATCTTTTTTTTTTTTTTACATTTTGCATATGGTTATATCAATTTTTGGTGCCTAAGTCTATGAATATTTACAGACATGTGAAAAATGGGTTAAGTATCACCATGACAAAGTATAGAATAATTTCAAAGTCTTTCTTACCTTATTTTTCCTTAAAACATAGATTATGACATAGATCAAAACCTAGGGCATAGATCTGCAGGAGATGTCTCTGGCGCCACAAAGTATAAGATAGTATTTTGAGAGAGAAAGAACAATTGGCAAGAGACTGGGCTATGTAGGAGGTCTCTCAGGAACTCTGATGGACCACATTGTTCTCCTGACTTGAAGTTTATGTACAGCTTGCTACCAGATTTTACAAAATTCCCATTTTGGAGTATATAAGTAGAAGATAATGAATGATTCTGTCCTTGTATATTGTTTGTTGTGAATTATTGTCCTTCTGGCTTCGGGTGACCTCTGCATATCTGGGTTCCAGCTGCATGATTCAGAGAATCAGCCACAGTTGTGGTGGCCGTGCAGGGTGGTCCAGGAGGAGGCAAGTACTCCAGAGTTGCTCCTTTGCATCAACAATGAGCTCCTCCAGGATATCAAAGAGAGATGGTTTGTAGAACCTGTGCTTTTGAAAATCTGTCCCTACGTTAGATCTAAGAGAAAGCATGTCTAGCTCTTCAAATCATCTCCACACTTCCAAATCCCCTCTGCTCCTTTGTTTTTCCGGCTCCTGGGTCCTCTGTCGGGCTCCCCCCTCCCCCACCCCCAGTTGCCTGTATGTTTCAATATTTAGTTCCTTCAGTCATTTCAAAATTACTTCAAACTCACCTTCTTCAGAAACCTGTATTCAAACCAACCTCTCTGAAGAGTGGAGGGCATAGATGCGCCATTGCTTATAAAGTAGGAAGTTCCTGCTGTCATTCACTTCTGTAAGACTTAAGTATTCTTACCCCTTCCTAACTTTCCCATCATGAAGTCATGCTTGTAGAGGAAGCAGGGTTTGTGGCTCAGTGTTCTGTGTTTGTAGTTATGATTTAGTCTAATGTGTATCTATCATCTATATCATTTATCTGTCATATATCATCTATTGTCTATTATCCATCACTTATGCATCATCTAGCATATATAGTCTATAATTTCATCCATTGCCAATCACTTACCTATCATCTATAAGTCTATCAATCCCTTATCTGTATTTAACATCTATCTTTTGTCTATCATCTGTCTATATCATTTAATATCTGTTATTCTCCATATCTATGTACCTATCTATGTATCTTTTTATATCTTTTGCCTGCCATCATTTTGTTTTCTAGTACACAGAGATCTGTTTCTAGTGCATATCAACCTAGCTATATGTGGCTATCATCTTATCTATCCATATATTTGCTGTTTACCAATTCTAATATACACATGCAGTTACATGCCCCTCTATCATATACTCTATCGTCTACTTATTTATTTACCTATCTATTTATCTATATATCTATGTTCCATATGGATAATCCAGTACCTGTCATGTCTCTCACCTGTCTGTCATGTCTTTCATTGATTTGTCGGTCTCTATAATCATCTATCTGTCCCTTGAACAGGTTACATATCCCAGGTCTCAGATTCCTCATTTATAAAGTGGCTCATGGGGATATTAAGAGATTACCAATGTGTGTGCATGAACATATATATAATATTTTAGAATAATTCCTGTTGTGTGGGAAGACTCCATTATTAACCTTCATTTTCCCCATGACCTCTTTTTCTCCTCGCTCCTTCCGTTCTCTCTTCATGCTGGCAATACCGTGTTTCCTCCTTTGGAGCTTTTCTCAAACTCTGTCCTTGGTCATGTTCAAGCCCTGGTAGGAACAAAGCAGTTCTGTTCCCATCCTTTCCATGGCATACCACTTCCTCGCCATGAATGAAACGTGGATTCCTCCCATTCATAGCTTTCCTCTCCATTTCCTTCTTTACTGCTATGGCTTCATGGACTTGCTGCTTCAGGTCCCAAATCTCGAGAGGCTTCCACTCTTCTGGAGCATGTCCTGGAAGCAATGTTGAGTGATCAGGTAGTAATGGAGTCACATCAGTCACTGAAGGGGCAAGAGAACAGGAATAGACTATTGGCAGCCCCCTATGGCCTGTCAGCTTGGGATAATTTTTTTTCTGTTTGAGGTTTGAGTATGTTTGTGTGTGTTGTATGTTGTGGTATGTCAATATATATGGGGGTTTACATGTGAGAGGGTAGCAACCAATTTCAGGTGTCATACACCAGAAACCTCCCTCTCCTTTGCTTGAGTCTCTCACTAGCCATGGAGCTCATCAGGTAGGCTAGACTGTCTGGTCAGTGAGCCCCAGGAATTTCGTCTCCATCTTCTGGAAACTAAGATTTCAAACATTCAAGCTGGCCCCTTTTCTGTGGGTGCTAGGGATCAGTTTTCAGTCCTAATGCTAAGGCACTTCCATGGTTGGTCTCTCTCTCTAGCCCTTGTCTGAATTCTTTTAAGATGACTTTATTTTTCCCTGTGTAGCTCAAGGTTAGCTTCAAATTTGATTTGTGATTCTCCTGCCTCAACTTCCTTAGTGCTGGGATTATTGGTGTATACCACCAAGAAATGGCTTAAGTTTTACATTTAAATTTTGTAAACAAATAAAGACTATTTTATAACACATGAAGATTGCATACAATAATGCTATTCTCCATAAAATTTTATGGGAACATAGCCATACTTCTCTGTGGTCTTCTTAAATGTGACACGACTGAGTTAAATAATTTAGATGGAGGCTGCTTGGCCAGCAAACCCCAAGTATTTACTGTCTGGCTTTTTACATGATGCTTGCTGATTGCTGGCTTGGAACCTTGTCTTAAGTACCTCCACCTGAAAAAAAAAATTACTGAGAATCTAGACAAGAAGTGGGATTTGAAGCTTGCCTGAAGAGTACTATTTTTTAAACATCATTTTATATGTATGGCTGCTTTGTCTGCAGGTATGTCTGTATACCATGTGATGTGTATACAGTACCCTTGGAGATCAGAAGAGGGTATTGGATCTCCTGGAACTGGGGTTACAGATGGTTGTGTGTCACTGTGTAGGTGCTGGGAATTGTACTCAGATCTTTTGTAAGAGCAATCAGTGCTTTAGCCCCCGGGGCATTTCTCTTGCCCCAGGAACACATCTTTCCTGAGCTGTGGTTGCAAATTTTGAGTATTTACTGGTCCTTGTTTGTTGTATCAAATATGTGTGATGGGCTGTGTATTAAGTTGGTCCATATTAAATTTCTGTGTCAGTCACCCAGTTTTGTGAACAGTTGTACAAGCGGACCTTGTTATCTTTATCTTGGAGGACTGGGTTTCATAGGATTCGATTCCTTGTTGGTGGCGAAGGCTTTGTTTCTTTGTGAACCACAGCAGTTTTCCTTAGTTTCTTTCATGGATATTTGAAACTGGGCCCTTTGTACGGAATATCTTCACACATCTTAAAACAGAGAAACTTTGGGCTTTTCAGCTCTGCACACAGAAGGAGCCTTGGCATTGTCTTTTGCTCAGCGTGATTGACTCATTCCTTAAATAAAACTCCATTCTTTGTTCTCAGACCCCACTAACTGCCATATTCAAATTATTTGTTCTTGTCTGAACCGACTTCATTCCCTGCCAGTTATTTCGCAATCTCACCAACAATTAAGCACAATGTTTACAAAGTAAATTGACACCTACTCTAGAAAAATGCTGCAAAAACAAAGAAGGGAATCCAAATAACAGAATGGGAGAAACAGGCATGCCATCAGGGTGTCTTTTGTTTTGTACATATTGTGCTGCTGAAGGCTTGCTCAAGAGCAGAACAGTAGATGTCTGCGACTGAAAGTAGGAGCGCTGGGGGCGTGAGTTAGGAGCAGAGATGTCACAAAAGGCTTGATTCTCATTTGGCCCGGACTTGTGCCTTTCTTGGGCAGTAAGAGCTAGGGCAGGGAAGAGGCAGGGGTTTGGAGTAGAGGCTCACTTGGCATTGTAGGAACATTGTGCCAAGTTCTAATCTGAGTCTCTGTCAGATGATTATATAGTCCCAAACTTCCACATAAGGATGATGTAGATATATTAAAACAGGGTGGGGGCTCTGTTCTATTTGTTTTGGGATAGAATTTCAGATAACCCAGACTGGCCTCAAAATAACCTTGAACTCCCAATTCTCTTACCTTACCTCTGGAGTGCTGAGGTTACAGGTGTAGCCATTGCACACAGTTTATTGAGTCCTGGGGACTGACCACAGGGCCTTTGCAGCTGTTAGGAGAGTAACCCACCCATCCAGCTGCACTCCAGCCTTTCACATAAAGGGGAAAATATCAGTTGTCCATCTTCCTACTATAGATGGAGCACTCCCCAAATCTGAAGCTTTTCTAGAACTCATATAATGCCTCAAATGGAAAGTCAATACCAGGAAACTTGGTTTTGTGTACAAAATTATTAAAAATAATATATTTACTTACAGGTGACAGGAATACACGTAGAATGTAAATAAATGTCATGCTTAGATTTGATTATCAACCCCAAGATATTTCCCTATGTACATGCAAATATACACAAAGCATATTAGACTGCCAAAACTGGAGCCAATTTTATCCCAAGCATTTTGAATGAGCGACAGTCATCCTGTAGAGAGTGCGGTCTCCTCCAAGTCTCCCCATCTCCACTCCATCCCCGCAATTCTTGGAACCTGGACTAGGAGAGTCTTCCCTTTCTACTGTAGACCCTGGTACTCCCCAAGGACCTGCTCACCCTCAACTACTTCCCCCCTGTGTGACAGCGTGCATGGGGAATTCCACCATGAGATATTATGCAAACCTTGGTTTCTACATATGCTCCTTTTGCCATAATATTGGAGTCATTTCCATACCTGTGCACACAATACTGAGCAAAGAAAATGTAGGGCTTTACTTGCTTTTTTTTGACACAAGGTCTCATTGTGTAGCCCAAACTAGATTTGAACTCACGATCCCTTTGCCCCAGCTTCCCAAGCGCTCAGATTATAGGAATGTGCTACCATACTTAGGCAAACAAATATGCTTTTCAAATTGTCCATAATAAATCTGCTCTTTCCCCAGTAGTCCTTGCTTACAGGTGGCCAGTGAAAGAGAGTCTAGTCTGATTGGCAGCTGAACTAGTTTCTTTGGGAAAGTCTTTCTTATTTTTACTCCCTCTCTCCTGCTTATGCTTAAGCCAGCATCCAGTAGAGGTCATCCAAGAAATGCAGACTATAGGAAGGTAAACTGAGACCCTCCTCACCTAACCTATCTCCAGGTTGAGTTCTGACCACCCCTGCTTAGCACTCCATCACTATTGAGAGTGTGATGGAAAGGAGGTTCTTCATGTTCATTTCCCACTGAACCTGAAGTTCATTGTCTGGCTGCCCCTCTCAGGGCTCCAGCCTGGGGATAGAGGTCAGAGCATGAGTGTCTCCCTGCCTGCTGTCTTGTAGTCTTCCTGGGGTTCAAAGGGCAGGCTTTCTGTTCCTTCTAGTATGTTTCCTTTCATCCAGCCTCCTCCATCGAGCTGGGACAGCAAGATGGCTGCCAGGGGGAATGTTTCCTGGGAGGTTACTAAAGATTATGTCAGTTTACCCCTTTGGAGCAGGTTTTAGATTCAGCAGAGCTTCTGGTCGGTAGGACTGTGAGCCCTGCTCAGAGTGTGCAGGGATCAACCTGGATTGTCAAGAACCATGGCTGGCCTCATTTTTTGCTGCAGACACAGAATGCTTCTGTCCTTGAATGCGCTTTAGAGCCAAAACACTCTGGAGCACAGGGAACATTAAGTACTCCTTTGTCAGATGATAAAAACAAGACAGTTCTCCATCAAAGGAAATTATTGTGATTGAAGAAAAAGCCAGCCAATTCCTGGGGATCGGTCCTGGGAAAATCTCATTGTGTATTGAAGTGAAATCAGGTTGGGGTGGATATCCAGGACATTGTGGGACACAAACTAGCCATGCTGCTGTGAGCTGAAGAGGAACTGTGAACTACTGAAGAGATGCACCCTGACGTGTTTTCCTGAGGTGGTGGGGACTTTGGGGACTGGAGCAAAGGTGACACTTCATTTCTCTTGTTTTGCTTTCCTCCTTATCTTGGTCATTCAATGCCATTTTCCCCTCAGTATAGCATAAAGTTTTATATAGTGATTACCTACTATGTGCCAGATGCTGGGTAGGGCACAGAGACCAAGATTAAGTAAATCCTCTTCTATCCAGACCCTTAGTGAGGAGAGCTGGTTTATAGAAGTTGAATGTGAAGGAGAAGCGTAATGTTTGGGCACAGAGATAGAAAGATGGCTGCTGAGGTCTGTAGAAGTGGGGCATTGGGAAGGCAAAGGAGAGGGAAATGCTAATACATCTAGCTGGAAGGACCTGACGCATATGTGGAACATCTGTCTCCAATGCTAGTTTGGATCACAGTCCCCAAGATTAGGCACAGGGTAACTGGATGATAGAGTCATGAAGTCATTTATATATAATGGGGGTACCAGCAGATATCTTTAGGACGATGATGAAACTCAGGACATTTTATTCGCTTCTACTGTATATGTGGGTCACATTGGATGTTTTCACCAAGATAACTTGACTTCATTTATTATAATTGCCTTGGTAAGAGCGTGCAAGGGTTATCTGCCTGTCTTTCAGTTCTGAATGTACTCCAAGCCCCTTACCAAGGTTCTGCAAATGTAACCAAAAGACTCCAGGGTGTATTCTTAACTCATTGTCTGCGTAAATCTGACCATTGCTCTGCTTTTGTGAAGCTGGCCTGCTCAGCATGGAAAACTAGAAATACTCACTGACCTTAGAAGCAGCTGTCCAGTGTGTTCTTCCCTGCCTCTTCCTGGGACGACGCTGTTCTCTTGAGCTCCTCAGCTGTCTCTGAGGCCGTATTAGTTTTCCATGACTGCAATGGATTGCTTGATAAAAACATCTTAGGGGAGGAAAGGCTTGTTTGCCTCACAGTTTCGGTCCATGGTTGTCTGGGCGCCATTGCTTTTAAGACTGTGGCAGGATAGAAACATCATGGCAGAAGGGTGGGGGAGAAATCCAGGAAGCAGAGAGAAAGAAAGGATGAGACATATCATTTAAAGGCACAGTCCGAGCAACCTGCCTCTTCTGGTTAGGCCTGACTCCTAAAATCCTATTCAGTTATACTTCTCAATGGATGGTCAATCGATGAGGCTATTAGCACTCTCATGATCTAGTTACTTCTTTATACTGGTGCCCAATGGGGGCAAATCCTCTAACACATGAACTCTGGGGCCTGTTTTATAGTAAACCACAACAGAGTAGGCTTCTAGCCCAGGTATCTGAGCTTCAGGCTTTCCCTGGGGACCAGGATTTAAAATGATCTAGTAGGTCAGTGAAACATTGTAGAACTTTCTAAGCATCCCCATGACTTCAGAGCCCTCTTGTCTGTGTCTGACCTACTGCTCCTATGGATGAAGTTGACTTGTAAGATCTTGGCAAAGCTCACATGGCTTTTGCTGGTAGCTAATATTTGGACACACTTCTTTCCATTTTGAACAGGAGGGAAGTATTACTGGGGAACATCTGTCAACTCCTTCTATAACTCATATTTTGTACTTTTCAAAAGTGTTTCAAATACTGTGTCTTTTGGCTGGCTAGAAGGCATGTGAAAATTCGTTGGGGTTCTTTTGAGTACAGAACATTATTCAAGCCCTATATAATCAATTTTTACCATATATAAGTTAAATTAGTAGTATGTGTTTTCTTTTTTAGATGACATTTTTCCAAGGGTACATCCATATAAATCATTTTATTAGAGTCCATAAAAATGACAGAATATATAATCACATCAAAAATCATTTATTTTATTTCTACAGGACACTAAAAACTTCAAAATTGAGTGAAGGCACATAGTGGCTATGGCTAAGGCTGATTCTATCCCAAATTGGAAAGTCAAGATAATCCTTTTCTGGAATAGTTTGGAGTAGCATAAATATATTCACAATTTACCAAATTTAGGTAAATTCAGACAACATGTAAACACTCTTATATTGAAAGCACTCACTGTCAAGTGATCAGTGCTAAAGATTTGGGCATGTCACATCCCAGTGTACCATGGCTTTATGGGGCAGGGACATTGCTCTGCTCTTGCTGAAAGAGGAAGCCATAGGAGTTGGGAAATAAAAATGTCATTCAGCTGATGTGTCTAGGCTTCTGAGAAGTCAGGTGACCATGGTGACTGTAGGCTAAAGTACAAGAAAGAGCTCTTTGAAAAAGGGCAAATAGGTTTAAAAAGCAGACAGCATTGATATGTTGCTTTGGGTCTTTATCCCAGCACATTCAGTCTATAGAAAATCTAAGGCTTTTCCTTAGTGATGAATGGATCATGAACACTGGAAGATTGCAATCTGTCAGTGAAACGTAGTCATTGCCTTGCTTAATGACATTCAAAAAGTTGAAAGTGAATGGTAGTTCAGTCCTAGTTTTATATAATTGTTACCAGATACCTTAGCAAATTTACTTAAAGGAGCAAGATTCATTTTGACTTACAGTTTTAAAAATGCCTGAATTGGCTAGATTCATGACTTATGGATCTTTGTGGAGGCAAACATAGTAATGAGAGATTGTGGTAGCTCAGAGCTGGGAGTTCAAGAGACAGGGAAGGCCTTGAAGTCCATTCGTCATTTGCAAGGGCATCCCTTCCGTGACTTACTTCCTCCAGCCAAGCTTGTTGCCTGGTTCACATCACCTTCTGATGTCTTCACACGGTAATTCCATTAATGAATCCATTGATGAAGCTAAATATTTTATGAGCTACAGTAGGCTTTCTTCCTTCTTTTCTTCTTCTTTTTTGTTTGCCACCAACCAGCTCCCAAATCATGACACAGGGACTTAATAATAGTTATGAATGCACAGCCTTAGGTTATGCTCGTTACTTTGCTAGCACTTAACATAATTATAACATAACCTGTTTCTCTTCATCTAAATTTTGTCCCAGGGCTTTTTACCTTTCTTTCCTTCTGTATGTCTTGCTTTTTCTGATTCTTGTGTCTGTCTGTCTGGCAGCTGCCTGCTTCCAGCCTAGGGTGTGTCATTCTCTCTTGAACCTCAGTTTCTCCTCCTACTTATTCTCTCTGCCCCTCCCCCCAGCCACACCTACCTCTCTCTTGCCTAGTTACTGGCCATTCAGCTTTTTACTAGAGCAATCAGGTGCCTTAGGCAGGCAAGGTGAAACAAATGCAACACATCTTTACATAGTTAAACAAATGCAACCCATCACATCTTTCTGTCGTTAACAAAGGCAGTGTAAACAAATATAACACATCTTAGACTAGTTAAAATAATATTCCACAACCATAAACCAGTCTATCTCAAAAGTCCCATCAGGTGGCAACCCAGTGTTTAGCACGTGACCCTTGGAGAAGAGACCCAGCTAAATCCTAACAGGAGGTTTGACACCAGATGAAGCAAGATCTCACTGTTGTTTCAAAGATGCCAAACGTGTTCTAAGTTGTGCCTATTCACGTGACCCATCCCTCATGGATGATGAACATCTGTCCACTCCCTATTCTGTTCTTTCAGACGTTCTGTCTTGATACTGGCTCCAATAACCCCAGAGGCAGAAAAATAGACTTGTGAACCACAGAACATGTTTCAGGTTTCTGGACTGCTGTGACCATTCAGTGCTTTCTGTGTTTCATTGACTAAACTGACTCAGGGCCACATCAGAGAAAAAGCTGATGGAGCAGTGTGATGCTCTTCCTGGGCCTGCCTAGGATGTATGTGTCTTGAACATCTCCAGTATCTCTACTGATGGCTACAGGAATATTGAAACCATTTGTTCTCTTTTGCTTTAAGGTCCCACCCTATTTAAATACCCGCCTCATAACCTGCCAAATGACTCATTTTGTGTTTAGGAATCTCACTTTGACTTCACTGAGCTCACATTCATTCATCGTGTTTTCTGCTGTGGATGTTACGTGACATCCTCCAGTTACTTGCTGCCCTCACAAACATGCAATTGTGCAGTGGGTGCTACTGTGTGCAAGGGTTCCATGTGTGGTGAAGCGCATGCTCCAGCGTCTGCTTTGGGGACATTCCAGACAGCTCCTCATCCTGACGGGAAGCTCCTCGCGATGTGCATTCACCAAGTCTCCCCCTTGGTTCTCATCTTTGAGTGAAGCCTTTCATGTACTTGAAATCAATACTATTCTACTCTGTTTTCTTTCCCATGTATGGGGAGCGTATTCCTTTTCATTTCCATGGCTCCACTTTGTCTTCTTTCATGTTCCTTTTCAATTCCACTTTGCTCCTAGGCTGGATGTAGGAAAAACAGTAACCCCGGAAGTGAGGGCAAACCCGGCCTGGAACACTTCAAGGGAATGCAGGAAGCACAAGCATAGCTTCCTGGATGGCCCAGAGGGAATCATCCCTTCTCAGACTCAGAAGGGAGGCTGCCCCAAATCCAGTGAGGGTTCTGCCTTCACTCTTTCTCTCTTCTATGTGTCCCCTACAGAGATAAAGGGACTTCTCGCTCACTTCCACTTCTGCACTGACACAGGTAGAGGACATCTTGACTTAAGGATTTGCCTGCCCTGTCTAAGTTAGCACAGATGGTCCCCTGGTTGGTTTGTTTTTTTTTCACAGATGGAGAGTCAACTTAGAGACTTTACCATCAGAAGAACAGTTCCAGTCATTCCTGGGGCCTTTCCTTCGCTCTTCCTGTCCTGGTCTTTACCCGCTCTACCCACCAGAATCCAGCCTTGTGGACGTGCTTCATTCCTGAATGTGGCAGAACTCACTGTGAGGACACCTCCTTCCTCATAGCTGATGTTCCTCCCATCACCATCTGCTGGTGTCACTGCTGGTGTCCCTCGCCTCCTGCATATACATTCCTGCACTTGGCTAACCTGGGGACCATACCAAGGCACTGTGTTTCTTTCTGTCAGAAGTGGTCTTCAATCCAGGAGCTCTTGCTATCTCCTCATGCTTCAGGGCAAGGCATACTTGCACATCAGACAGTTCAGTTTGGGTGCCCAAATTTAGCATCTTTATTAGCCAGGGTGCTATCTGGCTCTTCCGTTGCTGTATCTCATTTTGTTTAGAAGCTCAGGGAGCAGCAGACATGTGATCAGTCCTGAGATTACAATGAATACCAGATAGTGAGTGTCAGTGGCATTGTAGCAATGAGGGGCCAGCAGGACCAGAGAGGCCACTTCAAGCTTTCTAACATGGTCCCAAAGGTCCCTTAACCTTAGAGGCTAACCTTAACAAAGGTCTCCTGATGCGCTGCTCTAGAGACTCACTCTGGATCTTTTTCTGCCTTTTGTTTAAAGCATTGATGCACCCCATGAAACGTCTGTGTGTCATTCTGTTCTTTGTTTTAGAACATAACACAATCTTCATAGTCTTTTTGGAGGTTGAAGGGGTGGGAACATGTCTATGCATCTATATGTTTTTATCTTCCTGTATGTCTTCTGTCTAAAATATCACATGCATCATGTAATATGTTTCTTGATGGGCTATGGATGTTGGAGGGGTCACACCTTAATTTTATATTCCATTTTCTGGAGGCCCTGAGTTGCTTTGGAAAAGGAGACAGACTTTGTGTTTTTTTGTAGAATATTATTTTAAGGTGTGTTACTTTTGTTTATGCTGAATCTTTTTTAACTGTTATTTGCCTGTCAAAAACACTTGATGGTCTAATAAAGATCTGAATGGCCAATAGCGAGGCAGGAGGGAGAAACAGGTGGGGCTGGCAGGCAGAGAGAATAAATAGAAGGAGAACTCTGGGAGAATAGAGGGGAAGAAGTAGCCGGAAGAGTAGGAGGAAGAGAAAGAGGAGGGAGGGGATGATGATGATAATGATGAAGAGGAGGAGGAGGAGGATTATTCTAGGGGCCAGTCACTCAGGTACACAGCAAGCCATGGAGTGAGAGTGAAAGATATGCAGAAGAAAAGGTAAAAGCCAAGATACCAAGGGTAGATGGGATAATTTAAGTTAAAAAAAAAAAAAAAAGGCTGGCTAGAAATAAGCCAAGTTAAGCCAGGCATTTATAATTAAGAATAAGCTTCCATGTGCAATTTATTTGGGAGATGGGTGGCAGGCCCCTTGAAGAGTCTAAGAGAAAAACCCAACAGTGTTTTTCTCCCTGGAAAAGAATTGCTTACTGATTTTCAATAAATGTTAGAATAAACGACTACAAGGCCACACAGAAGTGCTATATTAGTGAGAACTCCTGGCAGTCGCAGTGGAGCAGGAGGACTTCTGTCCCATTGTGTTTTCTGTGTATAAGTCTGTTTTTGACATTTGCTTAGCTTGCGTGTTGAACACCACTTTTCCCACTGAAAGCACCACCTGGAGTCTCTAACACTTAAGGTTTGACCTAGGATGGAGAGACTTTGTGAACAAAATGGCTTAGCAACATTCCTCAAAGAAATGGCCTGTTTTCTAGGCGTCCACTTATGAACTCCATGTATAATGCTGGCAAGTGAGCAAATGGCAAAGAACGCCCCCCACACCCATAACAACACTGGATTGAAGCGTAAGAAGGACCCTGTTTCAAATTAGCTCATAGGCCAGAAGTTAAATATAAAGAGATTTTTGTTTGTTTGTTTGTTTGTTTGTTTTCCCCCCCTGGGTTTAGTGCTGGGTTCTTGCAATCCTAGCACTTGGTCAAGAAATGTGCAGGCAGGAGCCTGAGGAGTTTGGAGCCAGCCTGGGCTATATAGTGATGCCCAGTCTCATAAAATAACACCAACAGTAGCAGCAACAATAACAAAACCCTGCTTCCCAAAAGAGTTGTTTTGTTCATTTTAACCTTGTGTTGGTTGATTGGTGTTTTTAACAACTTGACACATCCTACAGTCATCTGAGAAGACAGGACCTAAATTGATACAATGTTTTCAATCGATTGGCTTGTAGGCAAGTCTGTGGGACATTCTGTTGATTAATGACAAATACAGGACAGTCCTGTTGATGGTACCCACTGGGCAGGTGGTCCTAAGTTGTATAGAAACTTGAACTGAGTGAGCCATGAGGGACACACTAGGAAACAGCATCCTTCCATGGTCTTTGTTTCGGTTCCTGCCTCCAGGTTCCTGCCTCCAGGTTCCTGCCCTGCTTGAGTTCCTGCTTTGGGCTTCCCTTCTGGATGGGGACTAGCAATTTTAAGTCAAATAAACCCTCCCTTCCCATGCTGCTTTTTTGGTTGTGATCACCACAATACAAAGCAAACTAAGACGACTCTTCTAATCACAGCTCTGGATACCCAGAGGGTCTTGATGCCCAGTGCCTTGAGCTCACTGGAGGTTAGGAGTTTTGGGGAAATAGACTTGTTTTTTTATTTGTTTTTTTCCCACATAGTTCCAAATAAACTGGAACTTTCTAAGGACTTAGGAGGAGGCTGGGTCAGTCAGGGAACAGAAACAGATACAGCGAACAAACACTAACCTTTCAAGAACCCAGCAGGAGCAGACAGAACTATAGACAGCTGAAGCTCAGCTTTGGCCAGAGGAAAACAAATGGGTTCCTGGTGGCGGGTATATGGACCAGGTGTTTTCACCTTCTTGGTGTCTTATTCCAGAACTTAAAGGTTCACAGGTTGAAAAATAGCAAGGAAACTTTGTTTAAAAGCAAAGCTATAGCACAGACTTGACAAACACAGGCAGTGAGCAGAAGGCCATCTGAGCAGGAAATTAAGGTCTTGTCATTACTAGGGGCTTCCTATTATGGGGTTCAAGAGAAAGATTTTGACCACTAAGGGGAGTCTCACAAGTGGGTCTCTGTTTTGATTGATAGGCTTCAATCATGGAAGCCTCTACTGTACATGTCCTTACCCACAATGCATCTGATCTTAATCATACACACACCTCACTGTGTATGTACCTGAAACCAGTCCAGGCCAGATTGGCCTGTAGTTTCTGGATGTGTTCTAGGATGAGTCTGAATGGAAATGGAAACAGGAGCATCCCCATAGGGTCATCAAAGTAATTCAGTCCCTTGTTGGAAGTGTGGTGTACATGCAGCTTGATGCAAGTGGGGAAGGTCTCAGGTTGTTAGGTGTATTGTGAGGAGAGGAACAGGTGGGGAGGATCCTTGGTTGTCAGGTTCATTATCAAGCAAAGGGTGAATGCACAGCCCAAGTCAAGTAGTGTCCCATATTGCTAAACTACTCCCTATGGCGGTTGAACTCAAATTGATGTCAAAATACCTGTCCTTGTGCCTCAAGGAAGCCCCTTTTATAATAAAACTTCCTTCTTCCTATCTCCTCATCTTGCCCCCTCACCCATGGATGCAAGGAGCAATGAGTTGAAAATAATCATTCTTGGTGGGATAGTTTTACAGCAGAAACTTGTGGGATTGCCAATTATTTTATAATTAGGTGTTAGATTAAGTGTGCGAAGGGAAGAAAAGCCGAGGGATGGATTTGCAAAGGGCTGCAGCATCCATGCAGGGTGCTGAAAAATCAGCACTGGGGAATGTTAATGGGCACCCTGGAGACGAGTCTCCCAGGGCCTCAACACTCTGTCTTCCTAAACCATCTCCTTGGGGCTGTCACTTTGCTCATTCCCATCTGTTTCTTATGCTCTAATAAACGATAGCACTAATTTATTTAGCACCTTTCATCAGAGCCCCCCAGGGCCACTCCAGCTCTGTAGGGATCCACAGCCAAAGTGTGATGACTTTGGAGTGGACACATGGCATGCTGTTTCTGGATGTCAGTACCAGACTCTCTGAAATAGGGCTTTGCCTTCAGGGAGGCACACCATCAATGGTGTGATTTTTCTGTTGCCCTTTTCAAATCCCTTTAGCCTTGAGAATGGAAAGTACAACCCATTTCTCCAGGGCTGTGAGTACTGTGGGAGTTGCTTGCCATGGAGTGTCTAGAGTGTTTGAAGAAATTTTGTGGTTGCTTCAAGAAATGTGTATTGGATTTCCCTTGGGGCTTTTGAATGTGTCCAAGGGGAAGGGGGAGTATGTAATGTTCATTGTCTTTTCTTCTCTCTCTGTGATGCAGAAGATTGAATTCTGGGCCTTGTAAATGCCAGGCAAGGGCACCCATGCAAAGCTATATCCTTAAGCCTCTTTAAATATCTCCTCCTCCTCCTCTTCCTTCTTCCTCTCTCTCTCTCTCTCTCTCTCTCTCTCTCTCTCTCTCTCTTTCTCTCTCTCTCTCTCTCTCTCTAAAACAAGGATTCTCTGTATAGCTCTGGCTGGCTTGAAACTCACTTTGTAGACCAGGTTGGCCTTGAACTCAGAGATCTGTCTGCCCTCTGCCTTCTGAGTACCAGGATGAACATTTTATTTTGAGACAGGGTTTCTCTACATTGCTCAGGCTGGCCTTGCACTCACTCTGTAGTCCAGAAGTTCTTGAACCTTCCATCATCCTGCCTCAGCCTTCCTAGTATCAGGGATTACAGGCTTGTGCTATTTGGCCTGGTTAGTAACACTTTGTATTGTTTAGGATAATATTAAACCCTGAGCTGGTTACTTGTACTGTCTTTGGTGTTTAAAAGCTTGGGGAGACTTGTGAGCAGGAAGATCAGGTTGGTTGCCTTGACTGTGACCAATTGCTTTTAGACTTTGAACTTGTAGGCTGCTGATAATTTGCATTTTCCTTCAATTTAGGAAAGGGCATCTTTTGCAATATACAAGAAATTTGCCCTACAGAATTCAGAATACAGTCAGACAGTTGGCTCAAGAAGTTAAGAACATGCATTGATTTCTTATAAACCGACACTTTGAATCTAGAGTTTCTGAGGCAAGTGCAATTCGTTGATGTTGACAATTTGTCGAATACAGGACAGGAAATGCCAGAAGCTTTAAATAGCAAGCCAGGGAATTCCAGAAATGAGATGAGGAATGTGAACAAAGCCCACAGGTTTGAATCAGAGAGATTGGAAAGATTGGGGGGGGGGGGAGACTCACTTCCCAGGTACCAACAGGTTTCTAGCTTGCCATAGCCAATCCTTTTCTCAAGTGACATTTGTGAAGTTATTTTAAAAGGAAGCACCTTTGTGACATTGTTCTGGAAGATATCAGGGAGAAAGGACAGGCTTTATGATCTTCAGAAATGAGTTGGGTAAAGTATGCTTCCCTTATCTCCAGCATAAGACACTGGGAGAGACAAGAAAGTAAAACTGGACACACCAAGTAAGTTTTCCTATCTTTTGGAGATTTCTAGGGCATAGGGAGCATCATGTTTTCTGTTCAGTCCTTGCACAGTAGCCTTGTGTTTATTTTCCCAGGAAATGATTTTGGGAGAAGCCAAAGTACCATCACCTTTTTTGGAGCCCATACTCATGAATGGATGCTTATCATATCATGTGATTTCTATGATGCCATTATCATATAGCACAATGACATATCCTTTCCCTTGCATGCCTCTTTTCAGAGTGGCCCCCAAATGACATGCTTCCCTGGGCTCTGGGGGCAGCAGTTGGTGCTGGTTCCTCTCATTCTTGTTCTATTAATTGCAAATCCTTCTTTATATGAGACAGCAGCATGCTTCTGTGGAGAAAGCCCAATGGTGAAGATTTTTAGGTTGCACTCCTATGAATCTCTCTTAAGTTCCTTTTAATAGTGCAGCAGCAATTCCGGAGGGTACGTAAGGGAAGGGGTCTGCCTTGTCCCAGTATACTTTTAGAGTAATAAGCAGGGAAAGACTCTGTCCTGGAGGCCTGTGCTTATCAATTTCTTGTCTAGATTGTTTGGAATCAACACTATTTTAGGGGTTCTGGCCCCTGTCCCACATTGTTTAGAGTCCCTGTTCAGTCCTTTATTGTGAAAAGCTGCATCCCTACCATCTGTCATTGATGTTCACTTAAAGACAGCGAACCTAGGACTGTACCATGTCTGTGCCACTTCTTTGTGGAGTCTGCCTTTCTGCCTACTCTAATGACTTCATTGCCTGCATTTCCTTCCCTTTGTCTCAAGCCATGAAGCCCTAACTTGACTTAGGACTTAGCCTATTGGGGTTTTTCCTGATGACTAGGATTTGGTAACATCTTGTTTATGGGGCTTGGCTATGTGGGCCTTATACCCCTTGGCTCCAAGTCTCCTGTTTACTTTTATGACTTTATAGTTTTGTTTGTCTCTTTTACCAGGAACCAAGCTCTTTAAGGGTGGCTTTGCATAGAGCCCAGACTCTGATGTATTGGGAGTGTTCTGTATAAGTTTGCCGAAAGAATGAATGCATGAAATAACAGTATGGGATTGAAATTCATTCATTCATTCATGAGCCAGTGTTGTGTTGCAGAGCTGGCACAGGTGTTCTCACTGAAGTAAGGAATAAAAATTAAGGACTGACTGTGTCTCATGGTATCTACAAGAGATGTAATGCCCAGCTGTAACCTTTTATGGCAGAGTGTTTTGCCACATCCATGCACTTCAATTCAAATATTTGATTTCTTTTCAAACTGAATTTAGTTATAACTTCTAGGTACAAACTTTTCAGTAAATGCTAGTCAGGGGTTGTTTTCTATTTGGGAGGGGTGGGGCCTTCAATATCTGTTCAGAGCAGAACTCAACTGGACATGAGCACTCACAAGTCAAGCATTCTAACTTTCTTTAGTTTCTTTTTTTTAATTAAAATAAAAAAGCTACCTAAGAATGCCTTTTCAAGCACAGCCAACCTGAGAAAAACTGCCAAGTGGAAAATTCTGAGTTGAGATACAATTGTGTTGTTAATTGTATTTTAGGACCTTTTACAAAAGTCATAACATGGTGAATTTGAGATGAATGGTAGCTTTTCCTTTGAAAGTCAAATTTGGGGACTGGCAGAAGTCTAAGGTAACTGAGCTATCATGAATTTCCTGGGCTTTTAGAGAAGAGAGCTCTAGCCTAAGGTGATATGGAAAATGGAGACTAGAGCCCAATTCTAGGTTCTCATCCACAGAAAGAAAAAACTAATCTCCAAGCAAAAACTACCCTAAAGGGAATGAGAAAGACGCTTGAAGGACACAGAGAAGAGAAAGGTCTCATCTGGGCTGGCACTGGGGCTAGTGTACGCATCTTGGTGACAATGAAGATGTGTGAAGGGCCAAGCACTGAGTGAGGCATCCGGGAAGGCAAATGTAGGGAGGAGAGGGAGGAAGAAAGGAACACCAAGCATCTGGGTCAGACATGGGAGTCTTTTTTTAAAAAAAAGATTATAAATGATAAAAAATTATATTATAAATTATAAATCTATATTATATATTATAAATTATAAACAATAGTACTATATTCATATTATTTTCACCCATATTTCCCTCTTTCCAACTACTCCTGTGCTCCCCACTCCCTCTCAACTTTGACCTCTCTGTCTTTGTTACATACACACACAAATAAATACAACCTGCTGAGTACATTTGTGTTGCTCATATATATATACACATATATATATGCAAGACTGATCACTTGGGATTGGATAACCTGTCAGGGGCTTGTCCCGGAGATGATGATTTTTTCATTCTCTTCGCAGCCATTAATTGCCTTGTAGCTCCTCATTCAGAGGTGAGGGCTCGTGAAATTCCCCCATCCCCATTTTGAGATGTATTTGGATCTAGGTGTGCAGGGCTTTCAGAAATACATAAGCTGGCCTTCACGAAGGACCTGTGTGTCTACTTCAGACAAGAGTACTTTTGATTCCCCACAGAGGCAAGCGCTCTGTCAACTGCCTTCTGTATTATGTGTTTGTTAGCGTCCTCCAGAGAACTAGAACTGGTGTGATGCACATACATATAGTTTATTGGTGCCTTACGCACTGTGGTCCAGCTAGTCCAGCAGTAGCTGTCTCTCAATGGAAATCTGAGAATCTTACAGTCAGTTGTTCAGTCCAAGAGGTTGGATTTATCAGCTGGTTTTCAGTCTGTATTAGAATCCTGAAGAAGTAGGTTCTAATAATAGTAAAAAAAAAAAATGCCTCAGCATCAGGGTAGATGAACTTGTCAGTAAGAGTGAGGACAACAGGCCAAAACAAAACCATTTCCCCCCCCCCCTGACCTTTTATGTGAGCTGCTACAAGAAGATGTGACCAAGATTTAGGATGGACATTCCTATTTCAAATGATCCAACCAAGAAAATCCCACATAGGCGTGCCTAGCTTCTTGGGTTTTAGTTGATTCCAGATGCAGTTGCTAATGACTATTCCAGCCATTACACATTCTATACATCCTCTTTCTCCTATGTCTGTCATGTACACTTGGAGGGATGGTATTCATGCTCAGTATGGCTCTAAAATGGCACACAGTTATTTTGACAGAGACTATACATTTTACAACTTGGTTTTCTCAAACCTCTGACTCAGGGCTGACACAGAGCCTAGACAGGATGATTTTCAAGTTCTCATACCTGACACTGGTAAAGATGTGTTGAGTTAATTGAATATACCAACTTGCCATGCCTGCTGTGGCTAGGAAGAATCGCCATGGCCTAGCAAAGGCTCCTAGAGTTTGTGATTTGCCTAAGGCATTTCAGGTGAGTATTGAAACAGCTGAGTTGCAGAGGCTTTGGAAGGACTAATGGAGAATTTTCCCCAAATTCACCATTTTCTTGTCTCTTAGAGTTGGCTCCAAAGGCAGTCAAGTATGTTGCTGGCCACATTTCTGGAACAGGAAATGTCGGCCATAGGGAAGGATAATGCTGAGGTCACCACTCTGGGTACTGGTGGCCCCATGATGGAGGTCTCTCTGGTGGGATGCTTTGTGTTTCATTTGGTAGAACTAGCTCTGTTTCTTCCCTTCTGTCTCAAAACTTCCCAGAGTTAGGTGATGTAATTAGGGTTATGGATGCAGACTGTTTGCATTTGAACCAGTTTTCTACTTGGTAGGTGTCTGACCTGGTGCCCTCACTAGACATCACTTTCCAAGGAGTATGGTAAGAGTGGTTGGCCCCTCAGTAGAGTCCAAGGATGAAATAAGATAATAAATGGGAAGTATGGAGTCTCCATTGATAGGGCCTTGAGATCTGGTTTGTCATTTGATTAAGTTGCTCACAAGTGTGCTGGTGTCTTCAGTAGAATGACACAGCTCTGTTCAGCCTCAGAAATATCCGTGCTGCTCATGGTCTAGTTAGCTGCCACAGTTTAACAAAGTACCCTTAAGCTTGGTGGCTTAACAGTATGAGTTTTAAAGTAATGTGTAATGATTCAGGGTCAACAGGCTAAGCAGGTCAGTTCTTGTTTGGAATCTCAGTGGACATAGCTAGATGCTGGCTGGGGCTGAAGCAATCTGTGACTTTGCCTGGACTGGTCAAGGACTTAAAACCATGTCTTGCTTGTCCTCCATGTACATAGAGAATGTGGCAGCTGAGCTCCAAGAGGGACTCTCCCACAACAGAGCACTCCAAGAAGGTGTGACACTGGTTAAGAGTCTCGCTGCTTCTGATTCTGTGTCTTGTCCTTCCTGCTGTTTCTCTGACCAGAGCAGACCCAGGGCCACAAGGGTCCGAAGAGAAGGAGGAACCACACTGATGTCTGTTTTGGAAGTCTTTTCTCATTGCTTCTATTTATTTATAGGGATTAGGATTGAAAGGTGCAACCTGCCTGGTCAGCCTCTTGGTATCCAGGGTTAGAGCACACTTTTGTCTAAGGTTATATATGGAGAGAAGATTTGCTAATAAGATGAAGTCCTTGGGGGGGGGGGGAGATCTTAGTGTTCTGGAAGCACAAGGCAGAGGGAAAATGGCTATGCAAGCTTCATAATCTGAATTGGAATGCCCAGGCTCACCCAAAACAAAACAAGAAACCTCCCAAAACTTGGTCTGGCTACATATGCCTATAGCACCAGCATTGGGGGTAGGGTAGGGGGGCTGTTAGAGACAGGAAGATGGCTGGGGCTTGGTGGTCAGCTAGCCTAACCGGAGAAATAAATGAACTTAAGGTTCAGTGAGAGGCCATGTCTCAAAGAAATAAGGAAAGAGAGCTGTAGAGAAAGACTCGGTGTCTTCTGGCTTCCCCGAGCACACACATAGATATATTTACCTGCACATATATAGACCAGGTATGAGAGGGGGTGGTAGGAAGGGCGGGACAGAGGGAGGGAGGGAGGGAGGGAGGAAGGGAGGGACACAGAGAGAGAGAGAGAGAGAGAGAGAGAGAGAGAGATTGATTGATTGATTTTAACACGGTGATTCTCAAAGGGAGACTTTTACCCCAGGGACACTTGGCCATGACTGTGGCAATTTTGGTTGTCATAACTGGAGGCAGTGGAGTTTAAATTAGCATCTAAGGGACAGAAGTGGGGTCTGCTCCTGTGTATCCTAGAGTGAATAAATCCTTCTGCACACCTGTTCATATCTGAGATACCCACCATAGCACTGAAGCTGAGCAATCTGCTTCCAAACTGCCCAATGCTGTCAACTGGGGGACTGTTTTCTCAGGACATGCTATAGGCAAGAACTCTCAGCCAGCACTCTGCCACTGGCAATTCACAGTATGACATGGCAGATCCCTGGCATGCCATTTGTCTTGTTGGCAGACGTAGGGAGCGCCCAGTTATGTGGGTGACTTGCTGGGGCATGGAGAGCAGCTTCCTTGCAATCCAGATTTACAGTTCATGATTATTTTATTGAGTCCTACCCCGTGTGGCTTGAATGTGTTAATCACTGTCAGAGCCCCAGTCAGGTTTTGTTAGTCATTTGTTATTTGTCGTTGTTTATCTCAATGAAATCTTAGCATCTCTTGAACTTTGCTGAATAACCAGTTTCCAGCTCTTCTGTCTGGTAGATAAAAACCCAAATTGTGAGCAGTTAAAGTGGGAAAACAAATCCAGAGTGCAATTTGGGGAGGGTGGTGAAGCCATAAGCACTTGGCCACAGGGCAGCTGTCTGTATCGCTTCCCTTTGAGGCACTTGGGTGTTAGCTGTCCTTCACTGCTCTGGCAGGGACCCCAAATGAAGCTCCCTGGCTCTGCTGCTCGGATATGGACATCTGCTTGTTAACGCTTTGATAGAAGGAGCAGCTGATTTGCCGGGGTGCACCCCACCCCACGACATTCCCTAGTCTCAGCTCTGCAGGCATTTTGACTGCGTCTAGTGTCAGGTGTTGGGAAGAGAATCTTTTGAACAGGTCATTTGTACATAACCTTGCACATGGCATAAAATCCACCCACTATGAGACAAGACAGGAGCTCACTGAACTAATGTCAGTTCACCTGACAAAATCGCCCAGCTATGAACTTCCATGGAAACTCATATCTGCATACTATTTTCTGTTTGTTCTCTAGTCACAAGAAGTATTAGTTATGTTGCCACTAAATAAGGCCTGAAGAGATATGTGTGTGTGTACGTGTTCATGTGTATTTATGTATGTATAGTACTTACATGTTTGTGCTTGCAGTAAGATTTCTGCCATGCCATAAACAGTTGCAAATGATAAAAATAAATCAATATTTGTTAATGTTACAATGCAGCCTCATCTCCCAGATCTGCAAAGAATGATTTATAGACTACAGGATCTGAAGCCTGACCCATTTGGGTCTCAGAAAGCACTTAAAAAATAAATTTACCTTGGCCTCTCTCACCCCATTTCAAAAAGGGTGACAGAGATGAAGTAATTTATAAGTCACACTTTTATTAATGCTTTTAACTTTCGTCCATTTGGCTTTGTCAGTCTCCCCGTGGCATTAGTGCAGGCCCTGGTTGAATGGTAACCTTTGGCACTTCGAGGGGGGTTTGGTACAAATGATCAACTCATAAATAGGTGCTGGGCTCTGCATTATCCTGCCATAAATTCACAGGGCCCTTCAAGTCCATCGAGGAAGAGTGAGGTGAACTTGGCGTTTTGCTCCAAGTGTACAGTCTAATGTGGAACTAATGAGTGTCTGGCCAAAAGGTCTTCAGAGCCACGTTCAGTGCTTTGCAACAGAACATGCCTCTTGTTGGGAGGGGCAGGATGTGCTGTGTAATGTAAGAGTCATGGAGACTGGCCCTGTTTGCAAGGGAAACAAATGGACTCTTCCAAGTTGTCTGAATGCCTTTGCAAACAGAACAAGAAAGTGAATTGATTTGAGCTTCAAGTATTACCTGTCAGAACTGTGATTTTCTTTTAAGACTGGCCACGAACAGGTGTCTATAACATGAAAAGGTAAGATATAGAGAAAGTTGAAAGATGATAATAGCCACCTATATACTTAAGTCTTTCAGAAGGTGTCTGGTGAGGTTTGCAGGATTGGTGCTGACAGGGGACTGGCTATTAGGACAGGACTGCTGAGATGTCACCATGTTGCCTTGCCTGCTTTCTGGAGTATGCAGTGCATGAGTCAATACATTGGCTTCAATGGTGCTATATCAGTGACATCACTGCTTCTCTCGAAATTGCACTTGATTGGATTCAGAACAGGAGAATTTGATGCATGCCTTTCCTGGTTACTGCACATATGTGAGCTTCATGCAAAAGCATCGACCATGCTGTGATCTGGGCTCAGACTACTGAAAGACCCTTGAGTGGTTGAAGGGTCTCCTCCATCCTTACCTCCAACACAGGGACCACAAGCCATGGTGTCTGTCTCTTTCTTGTCTCATTTGCTATTATACTTACACCAAGTCCTGCAGCTTATGGCCCACCAAGACCTTCAGTATCTCCTGCCAGAAATTAAAAAAGAAATCTGCAAAACCACCAGCAGCTTGGCCTTCTTTTCCTCTTCACTCTGCTCCTGTCACAGGCCTTCTCAAAAAGTTTCAACTGTGGCTGACCAGCTGCAGAATCAAGTCTAGATTTCCAGTTCTAGATGTCTAGTGTTTTATGCAACATGTCCAGTCTCTATCCATTTTGTCTTTTTTACTCCAAGTCATCCATTCAGGTTTGCTGGTACTGACCCTCAACCCACTCAGTACTTCCTCTTCCTGTCTGCAGGGCCCTCTTTTCCAGTTGCCATGGCCCCACACTCTGCAGTAGCTCCGCCTCCCGATGCTCTGGCTTTCTCTTCATCCTCTCTCTTTTCTTCCTCCTCCTCCCTCTTCTCTTTCTCTTTCTTTCCCCTTCTCCCTCCCCTTTTTTCTATCACCTTCTTCCTCTTTGTTTCTCTTCTTTATCTTCCTGTCATCCACACACGTCTTCTCTTTTCCCCTGTGAAGTTGGTTTGGGTCAGGAGCGAGCAAACCTTGATTGTGCAAGGCCTGAGAGTAACTATTTTCAATGTTTGTGGTCCATACTGTCATTGTCCCATTTCAGCTTTGTAGAGCGAACACATTTATCAGCCATATAGAACTGAACACATGGCACACATGGCTGTGTTTCAATAAAACTTTATTTATAAAAAACAGTCAACTTGTCTCATAGGTCTAGTTTGCTGCCCCTTGACTTAGACCTTAGGTCCAAGATCCACGGCAGTTCACCTGAAGGATTTATATCCTGGTTTGTTTGTTTTTTATTTTTTTCTTCTGTCAGCTGCACTAGAGCTATCTGGGGAGAGGGAACTGCAGTTGAGAAAATGCCTCCATCCCAATTGCCTGTAGCAAGTTGGTAGGGTGGTACTTGGACTAATTGATATGTATGGGCCCAGCCCACAGATGGTGGTGCTATCCTGGGGCAGCTGGTCCTAAGCTGTCTAAGAAAGCAGGTTGAACAAGCCAGTAAATAGCATCCTTCATGACTTCTGTTTCAGTTCCTGCCTCCACGTCCCTTCCCTGCTTGAGTTCCTGCTCTGTCCTCAGTGATGGTCTGAAATACTGACTCAGATAAACCCTTTCCTCCCCTAAGCTGCTTTCAGTCATAGTGTTTTATGGCAGTAATAGGAAGCATAGCTAAGACAATACATATGATAATTTAACCCTTTCTTGTGTGCCTTGCCTTAAAAAGATACATAAGGTCCTGATAGAAGCATTGCTGATGAATGTTTCATGTCTTGGTCATGCCTATAATTATAGTTTAAACATCTCCTGTACAAGTGAGAGTCTGTAAGGTATGCCAGTGTAGGAAAACAAAACCAGGAGAGATGATTTTGTTACCATTTTATACATGTATACACACACGTGTATGGGCTTTGTGTATATATCTGTATAATTGCCTAGGTACGGATTTTCAGTCTTTCCTGTATAATTCGTTCTTTATTTTATAGATGAAGGCAGACACTGAACCAGGAAAGGCAAGACTTACTCACTTCAGTTAATTTAAAAGCAGTAGCTACTCCGTCCATCCGAGTCTCTCAGTCTGGCAGAGGTTACTTTTTCTGCCAACTAGAACATGATGACCACCAGCAGAGCCTGGGTCCTTCTTTTTTCATGCAGATCCTGGTACTGATACAGTGTAGAGATGGCTAGAGACATCCAGATGAGAGGGTTGCTATGTGATTTGGGGTTTGACGGCCTTTGCTAGGCGTTTCTTGCTGCAGCCGTATGTGGCTGAGTTAAGGTTTACTAAAGGCAAGAGATGGTGGCTTTGGTTACAACCGTCCCCCTTGCCCCCAATATAAAGTATATTATTTCACTTATGTTTGAAAAAGAACAAGTTTCTTCCTCCCCGGCCTTCCTTGTTTAAAAGTGGGAACTTTGAAAGACACAGGGTGATAGTTTATGTTATGACCTAAATAAGGAAGTAGCTTGGATGGGATAATATACTCCATAATGGTGGAGTCTAATAGAGCGAGCACCAGTTTCATTTATTCGACCTGTGGCTGGCTTTCTACACATTTCCCTTTCTCTAAGTGTCCCTTGGGTTTGTAGCTACATCCTCTGTGCTACCAGCCACTCATCCTCTTATCATCAGAAATGGCCCCTAAAATTGGTAGTTATCATCCTAATTTTAAATGCAGAAATTAAAAATAAAACCTTCCCTTTCAAGAATTGAGAGCAAGTTGAATTGACATGATATAAACTTTCCATGACAAAATGCTTTTTGTTGAATATCTCTAAAGGGGGTATCTTTACCAACAGCTTTTTCATGCAATCATGGTAACTCTAGACACAAGAAAGTCTATGACCACCTATATGATGTGCATGGCTTTACCCAAGCTGGTGGTACTGTTGCTCTGGTTTTTTTGGTTTTTTTGTTTGTTTGTTTGTTTTGGTTTAGCTTTAAAACATAATTGCCATGTACTTGGCTTTGAGTTTGTAGCTAGGAGGTCTGGATGTCCGGTAATGGTGTCTGGCAATTGGCTGCAATGTGGGCAGGGAAAGAAGAAGCTTTGTTTGATTTCATTTCAAAAATAGATGCTAATGGAAAAACTTGAGGCTGCAGATCCCACTCAGCTCCCCAGCCTGCTCTTCTTCCTGTTTTTAATTGCCAATGCTACTTGCAAAGAGGAATAATAGGACCAGCAGGACCCCTGCATGATTGGAGAAGGCAAAAATCACTTAGAACTTAAGAGTGATACCCAATAATAGAAGATTGAAAGAAATGAATTGCTACAATGAGTTAAATTAAATTCAGCCCAACTAATAGTAGATTAAGCAAACATTACAAATTAAAACCAAAGCTCCAGACAAACAAGGGAACAAATCTTGCCTGGAGCAGAGCTGCCAAGGGACCAGATCATAGCCATGATCTGTGCCCTCCACTGGGGAAGGAGCCTCCGACTGTGGGAAGAACTGCTGAATCTGGAGTGCCGGGGAAGAGAGATTTTCTCCCTAAAGCTAGGACAGCCAGTGCAGTGGACTTCTGAGTCAATGCAGGAGTGGTGGCTGTCATAATCAAGACTGTCACACAAGGAGCTTGTGAGGAGAGTGTCCCAGAGAGCATGTGGTTGCGTTTGGCGAAAGTGCTGAAATGAATGAGAAGGCTGCTCCGGATTTTGTGAAGGGTGGGAAGGAAGAGCCCTGCTGTATTCTGCTGGGCTCTCTACCTTTTAGGTTTATGGCAATTCTCATACTGGTAAGAAGTGTGGTCAATTGATTTCTGTGTATGTGAAGAGAGAGGGATTGGGAAAATCATCTGATGTCAATTTCTGCATCCCCCCCACCTTATGTACACGTGTCTGCATTTATATATGTACACCCACGGACTTGGACATATAGCACACACAAACATTAGAAGAGGTGGAGTGTGCAGTTTGGGAATAGTATACTTGCCTAGCATATCTGAAACCTGGATTTTACCCTGGCACTGAAGCAACCAGCCTAGATGGGAGAAATAGCAAAGGGCCTTTCCTGCTCACTGGCCCCAGAGATTGGCTACCTTGAAGCTCTTAAAGCTATTATGGTGCCCACTTGGGAACCCTAGCTTCCCAGCGCTAACTACCAATTAGACAGACTAGAACTATCTGGGCCAGAGAAGGGAGTCAGGCAGAGAGAAATCATGAAGAGAGTGATTGGTTCTGATGACAGTGTTTCCATAGCTGGGGGTTGGCAGAGCCACACTGGATGATGATTGGCATTAAGATTGCTGGGTCTGTGAAAGGGAGATTCTTGGTTGGCCCAGAACTCAGCATTGCATTGGGACTAGAATCTGCTTATTATTTCCTATGGTCTCCCTGGTGAGAAGTGGGTCCAGACCATACCAGCTATATAGATGGGGTCAAGGCTTAAGGCACTCACAGCTGTTGTACTTGGAATGCCACCTTGCCTATAATCCTTGTGGCCAATGTATTTTTAGGCTGCCTGGGGGTCCCCATGTGTTCACCCATTGGGACACCTATTCATTAAACATCCACTGAGCTGCTTTTCTGGAGGGTATATTTTGGACGCTATAAAGCACCACACAAAGCCTATACCAGAAAAGGGACCATTCTAATGACTTTTGCTCCTTAAACCTTAAATTTCATCAGAAGGCAGGCAAATGGTATCAATATGTGATATTCCAGAGATGAGGTAGCAGGGGCCAGTGAGGACTGCCTTGTAGCATGATTATTACCCAAACCAACATGCTTACACTCTAGATTCCCGAAGGCAGCCAGTCTGCAGGACTAGAGGAGGAAGAAATGTGATTGGCTAGACAACAGTCTGGCCAATGCCACAGAGGAAGCTCAAACAGTATACTAGGAGCATAAAAAGGGTGTTTGTTTTGCCAAGTAGAGGAATGGACCTGCAGTATTATTATTACTTGGGAATCTTATTATTATTATTTCTTGGGACATGATCTCCTGCCAAGTGCTGGGACTAAAGACATATGTCACTGAGCCTGACCAAAATCTTAGAAGGTTGTCAGAGGCTCAGTTTTTGTTTATATCTCTCCACTCAGTAACTGGAGGGGTCACACCCTGTAGGTGTATGTGTGGTTTATGCACATGTGTGGGGATGGCACATAGAGACTATACACACCTGAAGGTCAAAGGTGAATGTCTGGTGGCCTGCTCTGAGTATTTACTTTATTCCTCTCAGGCACAGAACCTGGGGTTAGGCTGGTGGCCAGCAAGTCCCAGCTATCCTCCTGCCTCTGCCCTTTCACAGTACTTGTTGCAGGCCGACATGCAGCTCTGCTTGGCTAGAGATTCTAACCTGCTCCTCATTCTTGCAGAGTAAGTGCTCTTACCTGTGGGACCACCATCCTCCAGGGCTGGGCTCCAACAGAAGACCTCAACTTACCTGGTAGGAGACAACAATCTAAGTGTGGGAGGGGAGGCTGTGAGTTAGGACAACCGGGAAAGTAACAGGGGTCTCAGATGCAGAATCCTGCAGCTGAGTCAACCTGAGGCCTGTCTGT